>CAEFZY010019322.1:0-19441 GCA_903066815.1 Brachyrhaphis roseni | reverse complement strand
TATATATATATATTTCTTTTTATTAACAAACTAAACACAAATCACTCTTGGGATCCCGTGGCACGTTTTCAGCACAATTGGTATGCAACAGCAAATTTAATCATTATTGTCAGATGATGCTGGCTGAATGCACATCAACAGATGTCATTTTATATTCAGAGTGAGCAAGCATCATGGAAGCAGAACAAACATTTAGGGCTATTAACAGTATCCGTGATATGATATGAAAGGAGAGGGAGATAAATAACAAAATACCAGGCACAATTGCCCCGAGAACAATCTCTGTTTTATGCGTTTGAAAAATATTTATTAATTTATTTCGCTCTCTGAGTTTAGAAGAGAGAGTTGTTACCAAAACCAGATATTTTTATATCTGCTTTTTATATAAGCAGATATAAAAATATCCCTTTAAGATAAAGGATTGCACAGTTATGTTATGCCAACCATAGTGACCCATTTTTTTAGTTAATTATAATACATTTCCATAAAACATTTAAATCAACCAATGAGATTAAGAATTTGCAGAAGAAGCACGTAAAGCATTTTGGTTCTGAGTTAATTAAATAAAAAAATTCACATTCTACCCACAAAATTCTAAATTCAATTGCACTTTGTTCAGGAGTTTTAGATTTTGTTTATTGGATAAAATAAAATGTTTTATTCTCCTTTTGCTAAAGGATGACAACTTTTAGTAGCATTTTTATTATCTCAAAAGCCTGACCATAAATAATTTTCCAGACTTAAAAATGTGTTCTTCACTCAATGTACACTGAAGGCCCATCAATAACTTTGACAAACTCCATCTCATAAACATCCGCTGCTCATGAAGCTCATCTTGTTCTTGCATTCTTTACTACTGGCAATAACCGCAGGCAATAACAGCAATAAAATGCTATCAGACGGCAACATTTTGCATAGGGTGGATTATTTATAATAAAAATAAAATTCTGTTATTGAAGAGGAACAAATGTAAGCTGGGAATGTTTTTAATCTTCAGTGTGCAGGTTTTTCACCTAACCAAAGAACACATTATGTATGTTTGGCTGACCAGCGCATATAGAGATCAATGCACACTAATGTATATTTGGTCCTTGAAGTATTAAAGTAAGCAGGTTTAAGTATTTATAGGGGAGATTGCAAGTATTTTATCTGTTTTTATATAACTATGGTCCCAAAACCACAAATACCAAATGTCTACTGTGTACTATTCTGTGTAGCAAAATAAAACAGCTACTGAATTTACTGTTCCCTTATTATACACTTTTGATTGAATCTAGTTATTAAAATCAATCAAAATATATAAGTGGATTTATTAGCAATATAAATATTTTTGAATTGTTGTTGTAGCAGTAGTAAAACATACTGTTTCAAATAAAAGCAATAAGATCTTGTTGACACCGTGACACTCATGCATTCTTGTGAGAGTATGTGATTCCCCCCCCCTCGTCTTTTGATTCCCCAGAATGAGCTGGAAAATGGTGGTCATGAGAGAAATGTTAGGGCCTACCTCAACTTGTCTTTGTGACCTTATCTTGACAGACAACAAAGAAATGTGTACCAGAATCTATCCTGTACGAAAAGCTTGCATAAAATAAACTCAATGTGGCATTATGGACTCTGTTGGGCAGAATAAGGTCTATACTCCTACTGTTTTCCTTTTAATTACATGCATGTATTTGCATCACTGTGCGTTAGTGTTTGTGAAATGTGTGTTTTTTTTATGCTGCGTTTAATATAATTTTAACATATTTTCAGCTAGATTCATTTGTCATAAAATGGTATACAAATGGGCTTATTTCAAGGAGGAAACATCAAGGGATGATGGTAACATGTCCACAGAACATTAGCTCATTTTTGTAAACCAACAAAGCCAATTTTCCTCATTTTTCCTTTGAAAAGTGGGTTTCAAGACTGCATTTATCCCTTGATAAAACGAGTAAGGCATTATCTAGGTACAAAACAAACAATGAACCGGTAATTCTCTTTGCACTAGCCTGTGTCTTAGCATGAAATAAACAAAAGAAACAAATTACCTGCACAGAATCCGCAAACAAATCCTCCTACAGCCATTATTGGTGTACCATGTTATTTTCTCTCTGACATTGACACAAAATAACTTTTCGCCTTCTTTCACCATGGTGGATTTTTAGTGTCCCAGGTTAAATTACAATAAATAAATAAAGAAATAAATAAATCACAAAGCTACAAGGAATGTTTGGCTCTGGCAATCAAAGCCAAGACAGAATAAAATTGCATTTCTGATCAAAAATAAAACTCAAATAAACTCTACATCTTATTAAATAATTCATTTTAACAAACACAACTTGTATCACAGTCATGTAGCAATTAGAAAAAAACAATAAAACATTACTTCAAACCACAGCGTAATTGAAAATGTTTCCAAAGCTTGTTGATATTAGAAATGCCGCTTTGACATATGTGTACCTGAAGGCCTTTTAAATCAGTTTGATGAAGTGTACTTTGATTGAGATAAGAACTGATCTTACAAGTTTGGTAAGATAAAGCTTAACAACAACCAGGCAGAACCAAGATATGCTTAAATGCACCATTTAATTAAAAACAGAAAGATGAAAGTGTTGCCAAGCCCTTTCATGCCAAATCTTTTGGACACTTCTGTCCAAACTTTTTTTTTATCTTATGTATCTCCTGTAATTCTTAACTCTTACAAACAATGAGGTTATACTGTCACATGGCTGCTGGATGTAAATTTGAAGTCCAAAAGAGAGTCAGAAGAAAAACAACAAGACCAAAATAGCATGTGATGCATAAAGCAATTGTTTAAAAAGAAAAACAAGAATGAGAAATATAAACCACACATAGAATAGCCAAAAAGAAGCAGTAACTACACACAACCAGGCTTAAATTGGTTTGTGTCATCACATCTTCAATTTCTTTGTCATTTAGTGTTTTCTACTGGGGCCATGAGCAGAGAAAGCCACATGAGAGTTGTTTATCAAATTAAAACATTTTTGTTTTTGCTGTGTGACTTTCCACAATCTTCCACATAATATGAAATATAGTATAACTGTTTTGAATGCTTTGTTATTATTGCTGCTGCAGCAAACAGGTGTAATTTCATCAAATAGATTTGACATTTTGGTACGTAACTGGCATAATTTAAAACAACAACAAGCAACCCAGTACTGACAATAACATTAGTTTCAAAAACACATTAAAATATGATCAAGAAAAAAGCAATCATAGCAAAAAAAAAAGTACAATATGGATTTTATGTTTCATAGCCCTTTAATATACACTTGAAAGACTTCCACCAACAATAATGCATCCTCCCTTAAAGTGGCAGAGAATAGATTGCATCCACCATTATCATAAATGCTGAATTAATTACAGCCTTTGAATCTTGTGCTTGGACTGTTCCTTTCCATGAGGAAATGATCAAACAAAATGACAGTGCTGCGCTTTAAGCACTTCTACATTTAGATGTTTGATTTTATTGGGGACTTACTCTCTTCTATATAATATCTACAGTATATGCAGCTTAAATTTGTTCACCCTCCAATGATGTTTGGCTAAATGTCTTTCAGTAAGATGCAGAGAGAAACTGCAAACTCTTTCTATTAGCAAAATCCTGACACAATAACAGTTGGATATTTGACCGCTCTTTGTTTTAGAACTGGAAGAGTTTACTTAAAATTTGTTGGCTTCCTGAAACTGACCTGAGCTTCGTCCAAAAATTTTCCAATGGAACAAAATGCATTGCACAAATAGATGAAATAATAAAAGTTAAAGCCAACCTTCAAACTTCACTTCAAAAAAGCAGCAGGATTGTCATCAATGCTGCATGTTTCAACAAGGTGCAGAGCCCAAAAATAAATCAAGATTGGCTTTTGAGTGGAAAAAAGAAAAATACTAACATTAAGCTTCTGCAATAACTGGGCCCTTTTGAAAGGTTTGAATTAATGCCTAATAGCTGGATCCATGCCAGGAAATCAACACGTTTCAATGACTTGTTCCAATTCTGACAATAGCAGTGGTCAAATTTCACTTTGAATAATTTTCAGGTTGCAGGAAAGAAGATGGATGGATGACAAGAAGCCTCAACTACAGTGAGAAAAATGTATAAATATGGCAGGAAGTGTGACAAGGTCTACATGGAGTAGCACGTGTTGTCACAAAACGTCAAACTGACAGCCAAACAACAAGCCGGTGACTTTTTAAAATAAAACTGTGTCCAAAAGGGCCATGGCACAATCATTTTCATTTAATGTGACAAAATGTGTAACCTTAATGCAATATATGACAAGTTAGAAATGAAAACCTGCTCGTTGCATGGTAACTTCTGGTGCAGGCTTTCAAATTGGTTTAGGTTCCCCTGGTGTGAATGTCACAGCAGTTTTTAGAATAATTACATTCAGCATGAACCATCCATCCCTTTCTCAAACCAGCTTTGTCCTTTTCAGGGTTGCAGGATGCTGGAGTCTATCCAAGCTGTCAAAACAGGCTACACTGTGGACAGGTGGCTAGCCCATCAAAGGGCCAGCTCAAAGACACATGACAAAAACAACCCAGTAAGTTTGAGCTCACTCCTGAAGTCCTTTTTGTCACCTGTTCTTGGAGGAGCTTCTTGAGAAACAAATAGAAACTCACTGAAAGGTGGGATGTGACAGGGATCATTTGTACCATGTACTTAAAAGTAAAATGCATATCAAAAATGACAAAGGGCTCAAATGTACTATTTAACACTAAACTGGATTAAAAATAAATTATTATTGAGCAGGTTTTTTGAAACTAAATTATTTTTCCCCATCTCACTTGTCCATCTTTATCTGTAAATTGTAAAATAATAAATAATTCTATAATTACAAATAAAGCTTTCTGACATTTCAGAAATAGTAATTTGGTGATTTAGCATTCCCTCTTTTCAATTACAGAAACAAGGGTAGTATTTTGGGTACTTCACTGCCTGAAATGAAGCATTTTCCAGCACAAAAATTATAGCCTTTTCATCTTTAGATATTTTTGGGCCCACTCTTGACATTTCATTTTACGTGTCTTGTTCAGCTTTGGTCAGATCTCAGCCTTTGTTACCTTGGCAATGTGTCTGAGGTTTGGACAGCTTGGACTTTTAGGCACTTTAGGTAAGTTACAGTTGTGAAATATGACAATAGTTCAGGAAAATAGATTCCAGGTAGTTTAAAGTTTGATTCTTCTCAAATCTTTGGAAGTCAGTTGACAGAATTGTCTCAGAACACATTCCTTGTGATTCCATTGACCCATTGACTATTTGCAACAAACCATTTGATTATTCCTTGGTCATGCTCCAATATTTCGACAATTTAAAGTGTTTTGAATAGCAGCTACATAATATTTATGCAGGCCACACCCTCCCTACACAATTGTACATTATACATCAACCCAATAAGCATTTAAGCTTATTCAGGTTGGTGATGGAAAATATGTGCAAACATAATTTCATAATTTGTTCTACATGCTTAATATATTGATACATACACAAGAAATGTAGCCAATACCAAAATGTTCTGTATGTATGCCAATAAAAGAGCCCAATTAAAACCAGTGGTACTTAAACTACAGTTTGGTCGTAGAAAAAGCTCATAAGTTGCAGTACGAGATGCAGGAATGTTAACTTTGCTAACCGTGCTTCATGAACTGCAATGAACAATTGCTTTGACTTTTTCCCAGACAAACAAGGTTAAGTCATTCATTTTATCCACAATTACGCCTCACCAGAAAGTTGTTTTGGAAGTCTTCCAGCAGTGTTGTTACCTATGATATAAATACCTGTCATTACTGTGTTCAACCATGAACACGTCAACAAATAAAAAACATCTGCCATAATTTTGTTAAAAGCCTTTACTTAGCTTTGCTGTACCACACAGCTTGCAGTGGATCATTCAGACTGAAGCTAACAAGTAACATCTGCTCTATTCTACATCTGCTGACATCTTAATGGGATAATTGTTCTGTTCGATTCCAATTTACAAGGCCACAGCCCACCATGCTTCAAAGTCAATAGGACATGAATGCTCTCTTGAAGTGTCATTACAGGTAGTGGCACATGCATAACACCTGCAGCTTCCCAGCATTGTCCTTGGCCTGACTTTTGTTTACCTCTGAAACTGAGAGGGATGACTGTGGATATATGGCTGTATAATTAACATTATGAACAGTGGTAAGAGAACGCTGTCCTATATATTATTCATATGGGACATAAAGGAGAAGATCTCCCAAGGACTTTTGCCAAGCTTTGTCATTTTATCAGTTTATTTCTATGGAATTCTATACAGTCATCTTGAATGCCTCAAAACCGATGATGTATTTGCTGAGAAAACTGAATTTCACCTATTCTTGTGGTATTTTATTTCTCCAGGTCCATTAAAATGTCAGAGCAATTCTTTTTATTGCAAATTGACTCAGACATATAATTTCTGAAACACTTCTGCTCACATTGGTCTTTAGGCATCACTTTTCTGTCCCCAGGCGGTTGGCTTGTGCAAAGGACCCACATGGGACAATAAACAGTACTCTGACACTCTGCACTTTGTGTCTTTTGGCTGTCAAATATACTTACTTGTATGAGTGACACTAAATATGTGGCTTACTACAATTGAAATACTGATGGCCCATGGTTTATCTTCTGCTTAATGATTGCTTGCTGTTAAAAAAAACTATTTGTTCAAATCCAGCTAACAGACAAAACAGGTAGGCCTAAGACGAATTATGCTTCCGTAAAGGATGTCTCGACCTGATATCGATTGTCATACCAAGCTCAAGACATTTTTAAATAATTGGGATCATTGTCTCCAACAAAACTGAATGCCGGTGCTGTCTTTCTGAGTGTGATCTTACTGACGCATAGTTTCTCTTTGACACATTCAGTTTCACCTCCTACCTTTCAAAATCAAAGTCAGTTTACCACAGCTTGCTCCACTGTATCATGGAGTAGGAAATAATAATTTTGTGATCTAAAAAATATGTGAAAAAGTAACTTTTCTGACAGTTGCATCTTCCGTCCTGTCTGTTGTGTGACTTGGTCTGGTAACTGCGCTCAGACATCCTCAGACTGCACTCAACGTGGCAATTAAATTTTGCGGCAGTCAAAGCAAAGCACAAGAACAAGATTTTGTGTAAATTTTGTCAACAATTAAATGCAACTTTGATGAAATAAGGTAAGGATGGAATTTTTGTGCATATTGAAACATAAAGTAAACATACTAGCGTTATAGTAATTCAGCAAATTTCTTAGCTTGAAATTGTTGTCCACATAAACAAGATGTAAATTAAAGTCTAACTTTATGGGTTGAGCCAGATATGTTTCCAAACAAATGGCAATGCAATGCACAGTTATGTCATACACTCAGAAATATTTTGAGCTTTTTTAGCCGAATCCTCTCTGTGTTGAGTCAAGATAATGAGGCTAACTTGTACAAGTTCTGCTTGGAACAAAATATCTGTTGCTGTCAAGAAAAATAGATACTATCAGAAATCTGAACATCATTAGTAAGACTTGTGAGAAGCAGTAACAAAACAATATGATACTGTTTAGATGTAGAATATTAGTTTAGCTTTTAGTAACCCAAAGCTTATCAGATTAGGATTCAGCAACAACAAATGCATTCTCCCTAATATTATTTAGTGGGATCCAAGAAAAACCTACCTGTTCTGTGAAAAGTACATGTAGCCCCCTAAAAACCTCCCTCTGACCAGGTGCTTTATAAGTACAACCTATTTGCTGTGTAGCAACAACACGGACACATGCATCATATCACCACCCACATAAAAACCTCTTCAGAATCTCTGGAGTTTCTGTTCCACATACAAGTCTCACAGCACAATCTATTGTTGGCTTAAAATTTTATCATTTTATATATCGCTTTTTCCACGCTGCTAATAAAGAGCTGATAGGAAACTCTGCAAATGTATTAACAAGTAAATCCTCATACTTGTGTTAATAGAAATTAAGATTTTCAAGTAGTCCACCGTATCTAAATAAGTAAGGATGTAAGTTAGCTAACCTCACACAGTCACAGGTAGACAGTCGCAGACACACGTCTACTTTTGTGTGTTGTTCCACAGGATTAAAAAGACAAAACAGTAAATCTTTTTCTCTACTTGTAGGTTGTTTTTGAAGAATGCAGCAGAGATACCTCAAGGATCTCTTTTTCTAACACCCCCTATTTCGTGAACATACTCCATGTCAGCTAAATCAACATTCCAAAGATTTTGTTCACATTCCCTGCAAAAACTTTTTCCATTACAAAGTTGTCAAATTTCAAAGATGTTGAGGACAAAATCCATTCCTTAGCGGATAGAAAGGTTTGTGGCCTTTTAACAGTTCAGAGCTTCAATGGCCAATTTCTGAAGAATTCTCAGTTGATTTCAGGAAGAATGAGGCTTCTCTCAGAGCAGCATGGGGTGAAAGCAGTATTGATGCAGACTGCCCTCCCCGAGACAGAGAAGGTGGTGAGCGGGAGCCTTGCACCAGGGTGGATGTGTTCTGATTGAGAGGACAGACAACACATGATAACTTATCAACAAGTGAGGTTCATCCCACCCAGTCACACTGGAGAATGGGCTTCTTCCACAAGGATTTCTCCCTGGAGAGAGTAGCTATAAGGGAATTCTACGTCTTTTAATCTCACAGGGGTGGAATCAGAATGAGACGACTAGCCACTGTCATTCTGTAACTGAAGTGATAGGCAGATCTCCAGGCATCATTATCACCTCCAAACATACTGAATGTAACAAGAGAACAAATTATGGCAGCATGTATATTTTTCTGATATTGTAAGATGAGAAAAATAAAAGTCATAGCAAACAAAACAGGTAGAAAACCCACAAATGCTACAAAAGGGACATGACAGCAAGAATCCAAAGAACAGACAATTTATATTGCAGCAGCAATAAAAATTGAAAAACAAGGATATAAGTAGATGTTTTTTGATGACGAGAAATTCACAAAGCAATGCAATTTGCTGCATTTTTTGCAAAGGTTTTACACACATAATGTGCACCACATGTACAAAACACTGACTACATGCACATTCAAACAACTTGTTCCTATCTGAAGATGAAGATGTAATTAAGTAGATGGAGAAAACTTTTTTTTTGTCTTGTTGAAAATTTTTCTAAATCAATAAGCACTGTGGTTACTTTAACTACACCACTGCAAAACTGAAAAAAGAGTATTCTCCATAAGTGATTCATACAAACCATTGACTTATTTTAAAGAACTTATTTTTATCAGAATCATTAACTTTCAAATTTTAAAAATACAACTGCAAGTTTAGATTTTTGTGGTTCTTTAATTATCTGTACCTGTAAAGATATTAGGGCAACTATCCCCCTAAATGTGTGTCTAATTTATTTTAAAGATGCTATTTCATTTTTAGGGCTTTTTTAGGAGCAGATCATTTAAAGATGTAACTGATACAAAACGCTTGATGTGTGCAAAAAGCTTTATGATGTTTCTCCATTTACTTTATACAAAATATCTGCTAATATGATTAAGCTCACATTTCAATGGCCCAGTGCAGAAACTCTCCGTCAATATATTTACCTATAATTACTTTGCAGAACCCACTTCTGCTGTGAATTAAAATATGAGATTATGAGCAGTTTGAAGGTTACATTTTATTCCATATTGGATTAGAATTTTAAAAGTACATTGTGGAACTTAACAATGTTTAATTAAATATTTATGATTTAACAACACTTTCAATCATTTAGAACACAGGTTAAATCATGAGTGAAATTAACTGAGTTTCTTTTTCTTTTTCTTTTTCTTCTTAATGGCTTTCCTTTGCTTTGATGAAAACATCCATAAAGTCAATCAGTGCAGCAGAGAGTTCTGTGATGCAGTCAAACCAAGATGCAAGTTCTAGGACAAAACTCCAAGTGAGAATAAGAGCACCTTAAAACATGCAGGTACTTTGAGGACTCCAATATGCGGCAACACGTTACTACTTAGCATGACTTATAAATTAAAGGAGATTTCTAGACTACATGGTGGTTTGCTTTAACTATATATGAATGAATATATAGAAGTAATTATAGTTGTAAAAATAAACTCAGGAGATATTCAAACTGGCTCAAAAACCTGATCCTTTAATCAACCAAACCTACACACACTGTTCCGTCTTATGCAAATGTTATGCTCTTATTGTTTAATATTTCTGCTGCTGGTGTATTATGGCACTAAAGGACTCATTGGGCATATATTTCAAACACTTACAGACTTGAAAAAGTGGGGTAATTCAATGCTTTGGGAAGGAAAAATGTTTAGTGAGTGTAAACTGAATCCACAGATTTGCAACGTCTGTGTTCCGACACTTGGTGGTGGGTATTTACAGTCTGCCCTTCAGTGTTCAGAGGTGGAGAATAAAAATACAATTAATGGATATTTTCCTCTCTTAGGGGTTTATTTATGCAAGGACGTGCAGTAGGTCATTGCAAATCAAAAAATGAAGGTAAAAATTGCTTTAGCATTTTATCTTTTATCCCATTTATATGCTTTAAAGCAGTGGTGCCCAAAGTCTGTCCTCGAGGGTCGGCATCCCGCATGTCTAAGTTCTCTCCCTGATTTAACGCACCTGGATGAAATGATGGCTCATTAGAAGGTCAAAGAAGAACAGTGACATGCTGAAAAGTTTGTTACCACCAGCAGGGAGAGAACTAAAACATGCAGGATGCCGGCCCTCGAGGACCGACTTTGGACACCCCTGCTTTAAAGGTATCATTAATACAAAAGGCAATACTTGCATCTCAACAAATAAGAATTCGAGAATCAAAGTGTATTTTTGTAATTCAGTTCGAAATGCGATGCTAGTTATGTAGATTCACACACCAAGTGATGTATGTTAAACATTTATTTCTGATCATCTTGGATGTGTAATTCACAAATTACAAGATTCAGTTTAACAGAAAATTTGAATGATCAGATCACTGAAAATAGATTTAAATTACAACCTATGTACTTTTGACAGTATGGGCAGGCGCAAAGTGATATAATATAATGTCAGCTTTGCTGTAATGCTTGCTAGTAAAGGGATACATGACATGTCCTTAAAATTTAGTGGTACCCGTTCCAAAGATGATTTAGGACTGGATAGTGAAACAACACCAGCAACATCATTCACCAAATCATCACAGACTATAGAATCTTCATACTGGACCTCAAGCAACTCAAACTCTTTTTGTTTTTCCTCCCCATGCTCTTTCCAGACTCTCAGACTTTGATTTTCAACTGAAATGCAAAGTTTGCTTTCATCTGAAAAGATTAGCTTGGACTACTGAGCAACTGCCTGGTCTTTTCTCCCTGAGTGCAGGAAAGGTGTTTCTGCTTCCAGAATAGCTTAACACAAAGTTCATGTCCTGAATACATCTGTGCAGGGTTGCTCTTAAAACAAAAGTATTCGATAAGTTTCCTACGTATTTCTCTTAAGGCTCTGCAACTATTCCTTTTGTTTATGCAGGAAAGACTATTGTATTTAGCTTCATTAGCTAGAAGCCATAATCATAAAAAAATAAAATAAAAACAATATAAGCTTGAATTATATCGCCGAGTGTAGCAAAGCTGTATCAGGAGTTTCATTTTTGGAATAGGAATGCTGAAATAAATTGGTTTTCGAAAATGTAGTAAATTACTGAGGTGCACCTGTGTGTTATCTATTTTCCATGTGAAAACATGTCTGCATGAAATATCAATGCCTTGGGAGAAGTAAGTGGAAATACTAAAGGAATGATTTCAGTTTGTAACAGAATGAATTGATTCCAGTTTCAACAGTCTAAATGAGTCCATTCAGTCTTCAGACAACATTCTAAACCAAAGAAAATCTTCCTGTTCCTCCTCCATACTGTCAAAAAGAAAAGACAAACTCTTTCCATTAAATACCTCTGCTGTGGTTAATGTGGCACTACACATACCACTTTATTATTGGATTTGTCTAACACTTTGAATAAGCATTATAACCTTGCATGTAAAGAACATTTAGGTTCAAAAGCTTGGATAAATGTGCATGCTTTGATATGTCCTTTCTTTAGTGACACAATTTTCTGTTTTCACAATAATAATAGCAATAAAACTCTCAAGGCTTTAATATTCTTGCAACCAAAAGTTTGTTTGATGCTGCAGCAGAAAAAAGCTGAATATTTTTTCTCTGCTGGCCTCAAACAGCATCAGAGCAAAAGGCATCCAAAGAATTTAGCTGAGTTCAAATAAAACAATTTCAGAATGCATCCAATAACATCCCAGTTTTTCATCCAATATGTTAGGACTATGGCGTTTTTAATCAAGCAACTCCACCATGGTTATGCAGACACTAGAAGGAATTGAATTAATTATTATAAAAAGTTGATATCATTTGACCCTTATGGAGGTCTTGTTGTGTGAAACAGTTGAAAGGAGATATTTACATAGTGTTAAGGACCCTTTAATAGATGATAGAAGGCTCATATTTCTTAACTGCTTTTAAAAATGTAAAAAAATAAATAAAATAAAATTAAGATCTGAAAATATTTAACGAAAAAAATGTTCTGCCTAAACTTGTCCATATTAAGTCAGAGTAAAATTTCAAAAGCTGATAACTGGTAGCTGGAGCTACATCAAAAAAAAGAGACTAGAGTGTGATTTCAGATTGTGAGCATGCTATTGCGAAGGCTTTTTACGCTCTAACAATGATGCACATAAATTTAGAAGGTGCTGTAGATCTTTTAGTAACAGAATCTCTTTTGCTATATCTTTAGCAGAAGTAACAGCTACTACTTTGTCTTTAGTTCCAATGCAGACACAACTCTTAAATTCTTAATCATGCTAATTAGGTGCAATTAGACAATGAGCATCTGAAAAATTCATGCAGCACTTAGCTTTGCCTTTCTTTTCCAACAGGGTTTAATTCAGAAGTCCTTAAGTGGAGAACTACAAAGTGCTTTTTGGTCTGGACAACATCTGAATGCAAAAAGCGTCCTATTACAGGCAGTGGTCATTCTGAAAGACACTCACAAGCATTTTCAAAGGCATAATGCACAATGTGTGGTCTCCACAATGTCACGGTGGTTCGAAAGCGAGTGTTCAATATCATGTTGTCAGTGATATTCAAAGGAAAACACAAGATACAAAGTGGCAAACTGTCAGCACAAAAGGTGGGGTGACCATCTGAAAAAACTGGCCCACTTAAAGCTTCCTCAGTGATGTGCAACACTCCCAGCACAGGCACAAAATGAATGGATCTGTTAATAGTGCTGTTCCCATATTGTAATACCATCTGTTCCATGACAGGCCGTTGAGAGCTTTGCCATCATTTTCACTGGCCAGAACGAATATTCATGCACCCTTTTCTCTTTTTTTTTCCTTCTTTCCTCGCTTTCTTTCTTTGCTTTTTTTCATTTTGTGAAAGTAAGACACATTTTCCTAAGATTGAGTACCCGCATATGCTGAAATACTCCACAAATGCGACCGAGCTCAAATAGCAGCTACATTACAATATGAGTTCACTCACTGTCTCTAAATCCCTGTGAAGTGTGATGCAAAAATATTCATTCCTCCTTGTTTTTTTTTTTGTTGTTTTTTTTTACATTTTGTCACAGTACAGAAACAAATATAAGTTTAATTATTTGATGCTCACAAACAAGTAAGTAACTGGGAAGTAGAAGCAAAAATTACATATGTACCATATAATTTTTTACACAAATCTGACAATTTTGGAATGCATTTGCAGTCAGCTTCCTTTACTCAATCATAGATTTGTAACAAGATGTAACAGGTTGAATAAATTGACAATTTGGTTAAGCTCATGGGTATGAAACTCCAGCCCTCAATGACCAGTCTCCTGCAAAATGTAGGTGTGTTTGTGATTTAACACACCTAAATCAAATATTTAGATCAGTAGGAGCACTGTTTTCAACTTGCTGACATGCCGAGAAAGCAATTCATCAGTTGATTCAGGTGTGTTGGAACAGGGACACATCTAAAAAACGTGGGACTCCAGCCTTCAAACTTCATACACTGCTTTGTACGGAAGAGGATTAGGGCCACCAAAAAAAAAAAAATCTGACTTTAAACTCAGAATTCTGAGATTAAAGTCAGATTTATTTTTTTATTTTTTTTCGGTGGCCCTATTCCTCTTCCGTAGCTTTGTGCTAGTCTATCACCTGCTGTCCATAAATGTGACTGAGTTCAAGTAGTAGCTATTACTTTATGTGTCTAGTCTATGCCTTTGCATGTTTATATTTGTCCTTAAGTTTAAATTGAGTTTTCTGTGAAAGTATCTTTAAAAGCTGCAATTTATTGACCTGGTTTTAAATGGCTCCTATAAGGCAAGACTAATGTAACCATCCTGCAATGGAATGCCTCATGGGTTTGTCTGTATATTGTGTGAGTGCCTATGTTTGTTTGTATCTTAATAGGAACCACTCAGCGCTTATTATTGTCCCTGTAAACACAAGAGGTCAATTTTTCTTCATTCCTGTATTGAATTGAAAACAGCTCAAAAATATATTCTTGCCACCCATCTTATAAACATAATTTGCTGGCAGAAAAGAAAAATATATTAGGCTTCTGTGCAGTATGAGATAAACAAAAATACTGGTATTACCTGAATACAATAGGCATTGACAGGTTAGGGTGACCTCATTTTCGGAGGCTAAACTGGGACGGCTGGTTGGTTACAAAGACATTTATTTATATTTGTTAAACAACCCTTTTATTTATTATTCACAGTAGCTCCTAGCAGCCCAATATGTGAATGGTGCATTTACTGAAATGTAGATTTTTTTTTTTTTAATCATCAGTGGTTTTAACAGACTTGATGTAACCTGTATAAAATTTCAGCTGTGATTTAGCAACATTGATATTAGTTTTGATTTGATTAACAAACTAGTTATGCTAAATCAATTTCTTTTATATAGTTTCTGTATGAAAATTAGGCTACTCTTAAGATGACTCTTCCAGGGAATTAAAACCATTTTAAAAAAAATGGACATTCAAGCAATGCCCTAAAGTTATCTAAAGCTGGAAAAAATAATTATTCTTCTAAGAATAATCTGTATCTTGATTACTTATAAAGATTTTCTGTGACCGAAATACCTGCATCATCATCTACATTTGGTGATACCCCTGCTAAATTTCACAATGACTATTTTAGAAAAATACAAGCTTCAATTTTAGTACATTTATCAATTGGTGGAAAACAGTACCACATTGAGATATTTGCTTTTAACAAATTATCAAGTTCTTATAATGCCTTGCGTAGGTTTTTGTAAACTTTCACTTCTTTACATTTCATCATATTGCAATCTAAAATTTCAATATTATAATATATGATATATATTTAAGAATTATTTTATTGGAATTGTGTGTGACAGATCAAACAAATGAATGTGTGTATTTGCCATAAGGTTCTTCAGCCAGTTTTTATTTTTGGACCAAAAGATGAGTCAGTGCACTAGTTTCTATTACAGCTAGAAACTAGTGATTGGTCTGGGTATGGGTGTGGTGATGGGCTCAATGAAAATATGGCTCTTAAGGTCAGAGAGAACACATTTTTAAGTTACCATTATTGAATAAACATAATGAACTCACCAGAGAGGTCAGGATTAACATTGTGATGAGTTAAAAGAATGGTTAGGTTGTAAAATAGCACTCCCAAATTGGGAGGGTTCAACAAAACTGCAAATGTACCAAAATATGTCCATCCCCCTAAATTTCAGACAGAGCAAGTAGGGCAAATCAATCAGAGAAGAAGTTAAGATGCCCAAGGTAACTGTGGAGAGGTTGCACAGTTCCACAATGTAGGTGAGAGAATCTGCCAACTGGGCAGCTATTAGTCGTGCAGTCCACAAATCTCCCTTTTATGGAAACCTAGCAAGCCATTGTTGAGAAAAAGCCATAAGGTCCTACTTTCAGTCTGCTAAAAGCTTTGCACAGATGAGCTCAATTTAACCTCTTTGTCCTAAGAGCAAGCTGCTGTGCTAGAGCTGTGGAAAAATAGGAAAATATATGGAAGATGATTATGTTGGTGAATGTTGCAAACACGATATGATTTGTACAGACTGGAGTCTATGTTCGTAGCAAACATAGACTCCAGACAATGAGTAGTCTGTCCAACTTCTTGAAAGGAAATACAATTTTACATTTTTATCTCTACAATAAGGTATTATTTAAAAATTTCCTTTTGGTCAGCATATGCTGTTTTTGCATTAAAAACAACTTACTAACAGTTTCTTAATTATTTAACTACCTTGTTACCTTATATGATATTTCCTGATGAATTAAACAGTAATGGTCACCTAATCTTACAGACATAGACGCACTGTGACACTCCAGGCTCCAGGCTACATGGTATGAATTATGCATGCAGTGATATTGTGAAAATGATACATTTGTGATTGGTTGTGCCGCCTGTATGTAGGGGGAAATTAACAGTGTAGGGATGCTTTTCCTCTAGCAGCCACACTTTTAACTATTTTGTGTTGTCCTCTCACATAAAACACAAATAAAATGTGTCCAAGTAGGGGTTTTTTATGTTTCAAAACGTAACATTTTAACAAAATATATATATATGTGAAGGATTTTAAGATGTACTTAGCTTCATAAAGGGGTGCCAATAAATTTAGAGAGCATGGTACATCTTGTACTAGGGTTTTTTTTGACTATTTCCAACATGGTCAGTATAGAAGTATTGATTGCAGCAAAAAAGCATTTCTCTGCATGAGTGGTCTTACTAAAGTGAAAACAGCTGACAGCCAAACTCTTGTTAGAGCAGAAGTGTTGAGGGCAGCTGAACTGCATGGTAGAAAGAATGCTGAAGACAGACAGAAACTCTAAGAGACCCACAGAGAGAACGTTGAAGTAGACTCTCCTTAATGCCATATTTTTCCAACACAAGTATATGCATGTTTAACCCACAAACCAATTATATACACGGCATGAATTATGGAAGAACTACAAATAAGACATGAAGCAGCTTATCAAAAGTGCGATTACCATTTGAGGGACTGTGTGTCATAACATTTGCTACTCCAACATAATCAGTCCATAAGACAATAATAAACTTTATTTATTTAAAATGACTAGATGTGTTAATGGTAACATGATACAGTGACAAATAAACATGTGCTTAATTAAACTGATTCCCCCCCTTTCTCTTGTACTTCTACAGGGACGGCAGAGCAGTTGGAGAGTTGAATGATGCTCGACCCTGCCTGTAAGCGTTAATTGTACGGTCTCACAGAGTCTCCCTTGACATGAGGCGGAATATTGCAAGCGGGAGCAATGGACCGTGTCATTTTAATGTCCAATTTCAGCTTGAGCTCAGACCTCCTGCCAACCAAATCAATTGCTTTTTTACTGCTGGGCATTTGTTGATGAGTTATATCATAAAGAAGAAGCAATAAGCCTTAATCAGGATCTCATTGTTTTCATCTTGGGAGTACCAAGACATCTAGTGTGTAGCTCTAGGATTCACTCTCATGCATTTTTTTCCAACCTAGACAACTAATGAGATTACAGCGATTATTTTCTATATTAAACTACCATATACCAAGTAAAAAATGCACAATTTAGTGTAGAAACTACAAAACACAAAATGTTCTCAGAAGAGAAAAACTGTTGTACCTTTGTGAAAAAGCCTGTTTTACTTGTGTCTTCTCACTGGACAACAATAACTCTTAATTACTTACTGTTTCACAAATGGAAATGGCGATCACTACACCGATGCCCTCCAGGCTACAANAGTCTGACAGACACTGATATAAGTTATCTGATGAGACAAAACAAACTAGATACTCCAAAGCTGATTTCAAGCTGTGTGGAACTGCAGCTCATTCAGGGAGAAATAACCTCAGAACAAAGATCTCAGATGAGCCAAGTGCATTTTAATTAGATTGTTTGTTTTAATTAGAGTGATGGCTTTAAAATTACTGTTTCACATAAACAGTGTGAGTCATAGAGAGCTTACTGTAGGGTTGAGAATGGGGTAAAATGATTAAACAGTTTGGCTAATCAACAATTTCTTAGATTGCAATAACAGGACAATGAAAAAAGCACTGCAAAGAAATCAGGAGGAGCATAGTGATGAGCGTTGATGAACATTTACCCACTTTCTGTAAGTTCACTTGCCTTTTTCCAAACAAAACACTCTGCATTGTGCTCATGAACAACAAGAACTCATAAAACTGAGTACGTAGGTGTGAATCAGGATGTATTCAGCTGTGGTGCCATGTGGAGTATTTATACTCCTTGAAATGTTTTACATATCGTCACTTATCACAAACTTCACTGTATTAGTTTTAGGATTTCCTCAAAGAATAATGCATAATTGTGATAAAAGGATACATAGTTTTCAACGTTTTTACAAATACAAATATGAAGATTATGATCTAGGTCAGGACTTTGACTGAGCCATCCTAGTACGAATATGCTTCGATCTGAACCATCCAATTGTATGTCTGGCTGTACGTTGAAGGTTGTTGTCATACTGGAAGGTGAATGTGAAATCTCTAACAGTTTTTTATTTTTCAAAACTAACCCAAATGAGCCTCTGTACAACTTCGACCTTATGTTCTCTGCAGTTGTAAACAGGGAATATTCTATTCCACTAAAGTGAGGTTGATGTACAGTCCTGGGAGTTTCCCCAGACTGGAGCTGAAAACTTGTACTCGGGAATAAATTATGTCACAGCAAAGTAAAATCTGGACCCACTAAAAGGCTAAGTTCCCACCAGAGATGAAGTGAGACTTTTTCAGGTTTATATAAACAGATGTGATACATGTTTTAGAAACTTCTTTATATGGGTCTAGACTTAAGGAAAATAAGTACATTTCATCAAGTGAAACGGCAAGTTCTGCCTTCCTCGAGTATGTGTAAATTATGATGCCATATATAGTGCATGTGTATTGAAGGATATGCGACAAAAGGTTTAAAATACAATAGTCACAACTTCACCATGTTGGTTTTGTCTCCCTGCTTTATTTGGTTGATCATCTTCGGAAGAAAACTCTGATGGTGCCCTCTATTCAAAGATCCCATTTTCAGAGTCACTTCAAGGACTTCAATGTAAATGGTTCTGCACTGGTGCAGTCTATGGTCTGCGTTGCATAACATGAGATCAAGTAGCAATAAAATTCAATCATTGTGGCGAGCGTAATTGACTATGTTAAGACACTCCTACTCGCTCAGATGGATTGTTTTGGACCAGGAACTGTGTATTTCTCTAGATTTCCTCCCTTCCACCGTGAGGAAGGGAAGGAGCTCAATTTTTTCACAGATTATCTGTCTCAAATTATATTGTCATGACATAGTGACAGTTTTAACCCTCTCCAGGCAGATGTTGCAGATTTGCAACAGCTAAATGCTGTTGAAATGTTGTTTAAATGTCTCTCTCAAAAAAAGTCTGAATTGTATATTACTACCCCATATGATCATTTTCTCCAAATATCAGAT
>CAEFZY010019320.1:0-43793 GCA_903066815.1 Brachyrhaphis roseni | reverse complement strand
AGTTTCTTCAAAGTAGCAACCTTTAGCTGTGATTACTGCTTTGCACACACTCTGCATTCTCTTGATGAGCTTCAAGAGGTAGAAACCTGAAATGGTTTTCACTTCACAGGTGTGCCCTGTCAGGTTTTTCTACAATCTAATCTACAATTTTCATAGTCATGAAAATAAAGAAAACCCATTGAATGAAAGGGTGTGTCCAAACTTTTGGTCTGTACTGTATCTAATGACTACAACTCAATTTATTTAGACATAAGAAATGAGCCAAGAATTTAAAGGTGAAATTATTACGATCTCATCCTTTTACACAGAAACTTGTAGGTCAGGTACTGGTTATAAAACCCACAGAGAAGCAGCTCTCTGTGTTTACAAACATATTACTAGGAGGATGTTTTTGTTGTAAAGCGGCTGACTACACTCTGAACTTTAATTACATTTATTCATTAGACTGGTAGGTGCTGAGAGCTGCTGGTTGTCTGAGGCACTCCTCCGACTCTCCAATCCACACCGCCACTGTTGATTTGCAAGCCCTCTCACTGATATCAAGCAGATACAACAGAGCAACATCCTCACAACATCCTCATTGGGAATGATTGGAGACATCACCATGCATCTACTTTTATCTTTATGTCTGAGAGGCTGCTCTGCGCTAATAAAAACTGATTACACTGAGAAGTAAATGGGAGGCATTAGCATGGTTAGTAGATGAAAGTTATCAGCAGGCCAACGGGCGAGCCTGCATTTTCTGCATGAGCAGACTGAATGTGCTTCAAAGAAAGAGCCCTCGCATAACAGTCCCTCTGTGGCCACAATCTGTTACACTTGACGGATTATTCATTAAATGTTTTATCCTGTCGTCCGCAGTGAGGAGAGAGTGATTGAACATTACAAGAAACTCAAGGGAGTGACCAGAGGACAAGCCATCGTAAAGTAAGTTTGGGAAACAAACAGAAAAGACTGTATGTGTGGTGAAGACGGACAGTGTTGCCTCTGTCTTTCTCTCCTTAGTCTGCATGTGCTTGCACCTCTTTAACCTCATGTCTGCACTGTGGTGGCTGCAGTTAGAAGAGGTGGCTGTCAGCATGCCAGACTGTGTCATTAATTAGAAGGGCTGCTTCTATAGTAGGCAGCCTGCCAAGCCTTGGGAAGCATGGAAGTCCTCCATCGTGCTTTCCCTGGGACCAAATGATTTCTGTCCTTGAACTGATCAATGGACTCTCCCCTCCCTCTGTCACAGCCCCCAAAGCAAATCGATCAGCTTGTCATTGTAAATGACTGCGGCCTCTCAACGGCTGGATCTTAAATCCCCGTCTGTCAGTTGTGGTACAGATATCAGGTGACAGTGATGAAGTGTAAGTAGCTGAATTTCTGTTAACATATTCCTCTCTCGCTGTAGATATCTGGCCCTGGTGGAATCTCTGCCCACATATGGAGTTCATTATTACCCTGTGAAGGTAACAGCACTGCCCTAACATACAGCGGTCCAAATTTTGAACAGTCATACATCACCTTGCAAAAGTATTCATATTAGCTGTGTACCAATCTGATATTAACATCTGCATCGGTCCAGGTAGTGAAGAAAATTCTAGATCAGGTATCGGTGACAATGTCTTTTTTTTTTTTCTCCACTTAAATTTGCAATTAAAGAAAGTGGTGCCCATCATCTTTCTGTCCCTGCTAATGGAAAGCATCCCCACAGCCTGATGCTACCACCACCATGTTTTAATGTGGGGATGGTGTATTCCCGATGAATTGCAGTTTTATCAGACTGCATTTTGCATGAACCCCAAAAAGTTTGACTTTTTTCATCTTCATGTTTTTATATATATTTGGCAGCAAACCTTTAAATGAAAAACTACTATGGCTTGTTTCTTCTGCCAGTCCTTCATAAAGACCAGATTTGCAGAGTGAACGACTCATCTGGTTTCTGTAGCTGAATTTGCAATCCTGAAACATCTGTACGAGCGTGGTTTAGTGAGTTTTAGGGAACGAAGTGATCCTTTCCCCAACCAGGCCTTATTAACTTAAGGTGTTTAAAAAGATCAAACAGCGATGTTAAAATGTCTCCATCAGCTTAGCAACTTTTTTTTTTTCGGACCTCTCACGTATTTGATCTCTTCTTGTGTTACCATTTCTCTGATCTTAATGAGATAATAGCTTCGGTAATAGGCCTCCTTTTTCAGACTCCACCAATAAAGCTCACTCTAATGATTCTTATGCTTTGTGTGTGTGTTTTTTTTCATACAGGATAAGCAAGGAATACCATGGTGGCTGGGAGTCAGCTATAAAGGCATCGGCCAGTACGATTTGCAGGATAAGTTGAAACCAAGAAAGGTAGAATTGTTCACAGCTGTTGTATTTCTCTCATGTTTCCAAACTTTCATACCTCATTGCTTAAGCACTTTCATTTATTTTTTTTTTTCCAAACCAATTTGAGAGTTGGTGTTACAGTTATTCTTTGATTACTTTAAAAACAAACTTATTGTTTTCTTACAAACCACATTCAGCTCTGGACACAACAGATTACAGCAGATTAAGAAAAAATGTTTAGCATCTCTAAAATTCTACATTTGCTGCTGGAAGCACTGGCATTATTACACTTTCTGTGTAAGAAGGTTAATGATTTATCAATACGCTAAACAGGCGTAATTTGGGTCTCTGGTTCCCAGGGTTGGAGGAAGAGGAAAACAGATGGAGAAAAATAGTTTAATGAGTCACCGTGTCCTCGGTGCACTCAAGGCTGTAAAGTGTCAGAGCAAACACTGAGAGCGTCAACACCACAAAATGATTGGGAAATAACTCTGCTGGCCAAGTTTAGAAAAGCAATGCAGGAGGAAAGTCCAAATTAATAACACAGGGTTTACTGTCATTTCACATTTTAAACTGGGATTAGAATCTTATATTGATCAGAAGTATGTGATGAAATACACCAGAAATGTGTTAGAAAGTTATTCCTTTCCTTCTGCCACAATTTTGTGTTAATTTCTCCTGAGCCGGTTTCATTAGACTGAGCGTTGCTGCTGCATGGCAGGAACCTTTTGACGTCGCAGGGTGTGCTGTTATGCTGATATCTGAGTCATTAATGGGCAGAGGCACAGCATGCTGCTCCTGGACGTTTAATTATGGCGCTCCATGGGAAGCTGTAGAGCACTGGGACAGGTTTGGCCCTTTGCCAGCTGTAGAGGAAGGAGGGTAGGGGGTAGGTAAGAGCTGTGGGACAGCGGTGAAAGTCTCGGGGTGCTGGAATGGTTCGGAGGAACAGACTGTTCCGTTTCTGTCTCCTCAGCTCACTGCGGTATCGGTTAAATTAGAGTTTCCTGGGCAGCACAAATGGAGCCTTCTGTTTGACCCGAGCCGTTCCCTCTGGCCAGCCCGTCTCAGCAGGCTGCATTCATTGTTGTAATCTGATCAATTGTGTTCTCTTTGATACCCAAACAGACAAACAATACAGAGCCGTTTTTTGCGGTGGCCGGGGATGCTGGGATTGTCCCGTTATTACTGGTGTAAGGTCGGTTAACAGTTAACATTGTCCTGTTTTTAGATGCATAGAAAGTAGCATTGTGCTACAATTTACATCAAAATCAAGTGAGAATGCTTTAAAAAACCACATCTGGTGGGATCAGATTGTATGCACTGAATCTTGATTCTATTTCATCATTTAGAATGGGGGCTAATTATTTTGCTTTTCCAATGTTAGTCTTTTTCGTCTCCTCCATGAGGACTTTTGCACCTGCTTTGGGAGCCAATGATTGAAATACATTTTCTATAAATCATGCTCACCAGCAGGGAGTCACTTCCTGTTCTGTGGGAATTAATAAGTCTGATGAAGCCTGATCATCAGATGAAGGGAGCTTGTGATTTTGTGAGAAAGTAAAGAGTTGTAGAGAGTCTGACTCTTAACAAAAGTGTGAGTAATGAAGGGAACATGTTCTCTAACGTTTGGCTAATTTATTTGACGGTTTCCCTCTTGCCGTCAGGATTTCACAACTCTTTGCTGTGTGTCATTCTCTGGAAATGTACAGTGTTGCCATTGAGCAGGATCTGGTATGTGGCGGGTGGGGTCGGTCCTGCTCTGCACAAGCAAGTTCCAAGACGACCTTTGACACATTTTGCATTTTTGATCAGTGTCTTAAATCAAACATCTATATCTGATTTTTCTTTGGTAGACTAGTTGCCCCTGGGGGGTCTTTGGGTTGTTTGGTGTGAGCTGGATGTGAACAGGCTGATCCCATCTAAAACCACAGGCATTTTTGGCAAACGGCCACGCTTCTTTAATTAGACGTTTGGCAATTACAAGAGAAATGTAATTAGAGCAGGAAGATGCATTTTGTTTGTTCTTGTCTTGTGCTTTTGGGTTTACGAAAGTTATTTATTTAGAAGTGACGTTGAGTCACGGAGTGATCTGTTGGACTGTTTCCAGCTGTCCGACATTTAAGTCTTGTGACTCAAGAGTTTGAGGTGTGTCTCATCGCTGACACGTCGCAACACCAGCTTTTCTCTTCACAGCCGCCGGAGCTCATTAGTTTCACAGGAGTGGAGTTTCTCTAATGATATGCTGATCCACTTGAGTGTTTATTGTTTTATTATCTGTTGGTATTATGTAAATGATTCAGAGTGGTAGTAAGCGGGATGTGTGAATTGGTGTAAGAATCCCTCACAATGAGGCGCATCCTGCTGCCTGGTTCCTGTGATTAATTTAGTTAGACTCTTCATCATTATTATTATTTCAACAGTAGTTAACAGAGAAATGCAGCTTTGGTTCTAACATGTGGGATGATCCATAATGCTGTGATACTATATTTTAATCCAGCTCCTATAACCAAAGCAGGGGATCTAGTGTAATGTTAGACTGGTGCTGACTCCGCACCAACCTAACATTCTGCTGGTTGGTGAATGGTTGTGCTGTGTGGAGCTACAGGAAGCCTCTGTTATTAATGATTAGCTCAGTGGTGTCCAATCTTTTTGCACTGGGAACCAAAATTTGCAAATTTAAACTACAGGCGGGCCACAAAATTCATTCAATTAAAAGTGCAAAAATATATTTTTTTCTTTTCTTTAGTTCTACCTGCTCAAGAAAAAAGCTATTTCTTAATTAAATTGGCATATCATTATAGATCTAACACATACAAAGGACTTCTGACTGTTTTCTTATTAAAAGAAAAAGACCATTTCCACATTTTTAAGGTCGTCAGCTGTTTTCTGCTTTGTTTGGACTATTTCAGTCAGAATAGTCCAAAAATCACTTTAAGGGTGACAAATGGCTCCTGGACTAGACTATAGTAACAATTGTCTTCATAAAGTATTCAGACCTTTTCACTTGTTCACATTTTGTCATGTTGTAACCACAAACAAATTGGTTTTGATAAGAATTTTTTTAATATCGTCTTGATAAATTTAAAGTAACAATGGTAAAAAAAAATTAAAAAAGACAAGCAGCAAAGCTAAAGGTATTATCAGGGTTTAAAATGTTATTTTAACTCTTTTCTTAACTGTTCCACAATAAATAAATATCAGTAAATTTGAAGATATGATTAAATGCCCTTCTTGAAGTGGCATCTTGAAGAAGCACATGGTATTTCAAATCTGAACGTTCTTCAAGAACAACATTTATGTTTGTGTTGAGGTGAATACAGTCACAGCCACACAGTTGCCTAAAACCAAAGTAATAAATGGTTTTATCATCATATCTATCGTTTTCACAGTAGTACCACAAAATATCACAATAACAATCTAAGTCCATATTCCCCACCATTACTTAAAACCTGGGTGACCAGAAGCAGAGATGAGTTTAAATGCCTCTAAACAAGGAAGTGTCCCGTTCTAGTAAATGCCTGCACACAACCTGCTCATCAGGTCTAACTGAGAACCAGGAAGAGGAGGAGGAAATCTGCGCTCCAGCCCACTGGAAAGCCAGAGGCAGCATAAGGTGTTTGTGATGTCGCAGTGGGAGGGAGGGGGGCGTGGTTACCTCAGCTGAAACTTGCAACACCTATCTGGATCCCTGAGAACAGACAAGAGAGAGTATTGTTCGAAGAAGCTCTAGCCCTGTGGGAAAGTCACAGTCAGAGGATTCAATATAAAACCAAAGAGAATTCCAGCAGGATCCGACACAAAACACCCGCCGCGGTAAGACTTTAAAAGTTGTCAGATTTTTCTTTTTAAATCCCATCTAAGTGGCTTTAGAGAGCTCTGATATGTATGGTGTTTATCTCTGTAGTGCTGAGATAAGTTCGGAGTCGCTGGTGGTTTAAATATAGCCTTTGAGTGATTTCTCTCCAAAGAAGTCTTGGAAGGTTAGCCCTCCTCGCTTGGTATGAAGTCAGTTTTAGGGTTTTGGGCCTACAAGATATTTTCCTGCCAAGTGTTTCCTGATCTGCTTCAGCAAGCACAGCTGGTTCTGTGGGACAAAGAGAGGAGAGTGAAATAAAACAAGAAGCTGGTTCCCTGCCTGGCCAAGATCGGCTCCCTGGAGCAGGAGCTGTTCACCTGGCCAGCCCAACCGGGACTCTGACCCTCCTTAGTTACAGATTGTTTCTTTTATTTCAGTCATTTTTCATCTTTCCACACACAAGTCGAACATTTTAAAAAACGCACAATCCTGAAAAATCAAAATGGAAAAAAGACAGAACTGATAAAGAAATAAGCATTTCTTAAATAACTCCAAGTGTAGACTAAGTCTGTCACCATAAGCAATCAAGGAATTATGACAGATTAAAATGAGGTCAGTAATTTTCCATCTAGTGATTAATAGGTCAGTTTTGTTTGCAGAGGCAAACCCATCTTTTGTATGATTTCAGTCACAAGTGGTTTTTATTTCCGTTTTTTTTATTGTTTTTGGTCGTTTTATTTTCATATTTAAAATATCTCCCAGTTCCAGTGCTTTACAAAATGAAGGTTTATCAGTTTTTGAGAAGGCAAACTTGTGCTATTATAACGTACAATAACTTCAGGGACAATTTACGGTCCAGGAAGGAATTTGCCGTCGTGACATTCTCCAGGGAGTTTCAGTTGAGTCTGTGGACAAAACTCAAAATAAAAAACAGTCACAATCAAACCTTACTGGTTTGACACAGTTTTTCACTCTCATAGAAATTGTATGGATGGACGTTTGCACTGACACCTGACTATTTGCTCCACTGCTGCAAAACAGTCCAAGTTGCTTTAATATTTGCTTTTTCCTCTGGTGTTTGTCTGGGAACTTCTTCCCTCTCATGTGACAGGACTTGTAGCTCTGCAGAGTATATTTGTTTAACATCCTTATGTGCATCAGATGACTTTGAATGTTTACATTCTGCAAGGCCATTTTTCAGTCAGTGCTCCCGGCTTGTGTGCTCAGCCGTACGTAATGCCGCTCTCTCTCTCTCTCTTTCTCTCTCCGTCTGTTTCTTCGCAGTTGTTTCAGTGGAAGCAGTTGGAGAATTTGTACTTCCGGGAGAAGAAATTCGCAGTGGAAGTGAACGACCCACACAGGTCAGCATGCGGGCCGCTTCGCTTGTTCTTTTCTGATCCAAAGTGGCTCGTTCTTCGTGTTTTGTGCTCCTGTTTTAGTCGCCGCCCTCGTTTCAGATCTCTCGTCATTGTGAAGGGTGTCTGCATAACACATATGTTTTACTAAGTTTTTTATTTGTTTTTTTTTTTTTTTTGCTGCTTTTCAAAAGTGATGTTATTATTCTTATTATTCTCAGGTTGCTTCTATCTGGTTTTAGTTAGAAGTTCTCAGCTACTCAAACTGTTCTTGTTACTTGTAGTAAAATGTATTATTTCCTCTGTTGGCTCTAATTTTAGTCAGAAAACATTTTTTTGAACAGCAGGATAAACATGTCTTTCTTCCTGTGCAGAAGAACAGTGACCAAACGGACTTTCGGACAAGCCGGCCTGGTTATCCACTCCTGGTATGCCAGCCACTCTCTGATCAAAACCATCTGGGCGATGGCCATCAGTCAGCACCAGTTCTACCTGGATATGAAGCAAACCAAAGTGAGTTTCTATGGTTTCCAGCTTGGGTCTACTTGTGTTGTTTGGGTTAAAGTCATGATGTGAGGTTTGTTGCTATATTTTTATGGTTAAGATGACGGATAAAATTTGAGTGTAGTTGTACATGAAGAAGACACTGAATGACCTAATAAGGATTTTCCTGGAAGCTTTAACTGATTCCACCTCTGAGGCTTAGTCTAATTTTGATTACTAACAATATAATGACATTAAGGAACAGCCTTTCTGTTCCGTCCAGCTTATAACATAGATTAGTTATTTATGTCACAGGTGGAGAACATTGTCGAGAACAGTCGTAGTCAAACCGGATTATTCTATCATTTCAAACCAAATTGAACACGTTATGTCAAAGATCAGTTGAAGAGAAACCCTCGGGCCACCTGAATGATCCAGTTTCCTTTGAAACAGCTTCCTTAAAATGCTCCCGGACCCAGTTCAGCATGTTTTCTGCTCTGGCTCGTTCCATCCCTCTGTCTCTTCTCCTCCCAGTCCAACATGACCACAACCAGAAGCTCGAGCGACATCGCCGTGGACCTCACCGAGCTCAATGTCCCGCGGATCAGCAAACTCTCCATTGTGGAGAGCAACGACCCGCTCATCATGGCCAGCAACGGCAGCCTCATCTCCACCGGTGCGCACAGCTCATCGGCTTCACGGCAGCTTTACGATTCTATGGCAATGCGTTGTAGTTAACTGAGCATGCGCTTCCTCCAGGTTCTGCCGACTCTGAAGTCAGCGAGGAGCAGAAGAAGGAGAAGATTGCCGAGTTAAAAAAGAAAGAAAAGGACCTTCAAGACACACTGACACAGAAGCTTGAAGAACTAAAAAAGATCTGCATGAGGGAAGCTGTGAGTATCTCAGGGTTTTGCTTTAGATCAAATTAGGAGGATCCAGACTGACTTCTGGTTTTGATTTGCAGGAGATCACAGGGAAGCTGCCTAAAGAGTATCCCTTGGCAACAGGAGAGAAAGCCCCTCCGGTGCGTCGGCGCGTCGGGACGACTTTCAAGCTGGACGACCTGAACCTTTACGACAAGGTTTATAACTCTGTTGCTGTTTGTTATGAAGCTAGTCGGTTTTGGTTAACTCTCAGTTATTGTGCCACATTAGCTGCGTTTCCACTACAAATGTGCGCCACACTTTGTCAATATTCTGCCAATGTCAAAAAACCACAATTTTGGCATTGTTGTGTTTCCATTAATTAAGAAACAGAAATAAAATCACAAGTGAAAATGTTTGCTTTTACAATAACTAATCAAAAATCATGCCGCGCCATGATCCTCCAACTTCTTTGTCTTCTTCTTCTTTGTGGCATCAGTGGCTACATCTGGTTGCTGATCATGTGACTCGATTGATGCAAAAATTGCAAAAAATCTGCAAAAAAAATTGCGAAAATTGCAAAAGCAAATAAACAGAAACCACCTCATCCAAGCACCACAACTTTTTATTGAAAATTGTGGGGGGGTTTTAAATGCGCCATGTTTCCTTTAAGCAAATTTGTTTCTGAAATGTCAAAGTGTGCACTTATATGGCCGATGCTGTGTGTGTTTATGATGATGAGGTGTTGGAACTGGGATTAAGAGGATGTTTTGTGCCTTAAACGAACATAATCCTTTGAGTAAAGCACTTCAAGTTCAGGTTTGAACCGGTCTCCTCTTCCAGATTAGCAAATAACATGAAACCAAATCGAAACGTGAATATTTTAGGCGCAATAATTCTTTGAGAAGATCTCCATGTTTCCTTTGGAATCTCCTCTCTAACTGAGTGGGCATTGTGTGTTTTTCCTGCAGGACCCTCATCTCAGAAACCTGGAGAGCAAGCGCGCCCTGCAGCAGAAGATCGTAGAAGCGGCCGAGAGGCTGCTCAAAGAGAACGGCCTGGACAAAACGGTGAAGAGGAAAAGAAGAAACAACCACCTGGACTCCAAGAGGAAGCTGGAGGACATCGAGAGAGAGATTAATAACTACAAGATAGGATCCACGCCTGCTCCGAGAGGCTCGTTAATCTCAGCAGGTAGAGGATCTGACTGTTCGCTGAAGCAGGTTCAACACGGCCTGTTTTTGATCATTTGATGAAAATTCTTCTGGTTTTTTTTCAGATGACGTTCAATGTTCAGAGCTCAGCTCCCTTTCTGGAAGCCTCACTCTGGATGATGGTGAGTATGACGCAGCTATGGGCATTTATCGCATCGTTCATCACATTAACTTTGCTTTATCATTGTCACGATAAATTCTAAATAATTTTGCTTCAAACAATCTCAACTGTCGTTATTGTCTGTCTTTTTTTTTTCTTTTGTTTGTTCAGTGAGAGCATCAATAAATCTGAAATTATGAATAAATGCAGTTAGCATGCACAGTTTAGTGATACATATTACACTTTTTTATGTGACTGGTGTCCTGAAGAATTGCATTATAATTGTGAATGTTTTTGTGTTTGTGGATTCGTGTACAGTTAGGTAAAAATGAAGTAGCAGCTAGTTCTTATTTTATCATTGTCACAATATATCGTGATAAAACTTTACGTCCATAACGCCCAGCCGTACGAGTGTGCATCCGTTTCCTCCATTCCTTCACCTAATGTTGATCAGTTTTTATTTTTCGTCTCCTAGACGATGAACTGGGTTCTCAGAGGGAGCGGTCTCGATCGGTCCAGTATTCCCCAAGGCCGCACCACGCCGTGACTCTGGACATCTTTCACAACCAAGACAGACGATCCTCCGCTAACGATCAGCTCTCAGCAGGAAGGTAAACATCAACATCTCACCACACCTAAAATGTCCTTTGCAAGGCTCTGTACTATAAAAAAAAATAAGTCTTAAACTTCACTTACTTTGATGAACTATGTTTACGACTCAGATCTGTTGCAAACATCATGTTGACAACAGAATCGGTCAAAATAGAGAGCTTGTCAGACGGCTGATTGGGGAAAACACACCCGATAAGCAGTGCACGTGTGTGTGTGTGTGTACATGGTTACCGTTGCAGCTTTGATAAACCAAAGCAGAGAGCTAGCCAAGACCTGCAGAGCATATCAAGAGCTAAATTCCTGCCAGTCTCCTCCTCCTCCTGCTTCTCCGACTGCCTGCCTCTTATCAGCCAAAAGCACCAGCTTTAAAAATAGATGGAAAAAAACACATTGTGCATAAAGACAACAGTTCCAGAAAGAGAGAGGAAAACAAGAACAAGTGGAGCTTGTGATACTTGCATCACATAACTGTTGGCAAAACATGCTAGGTAGAAAAAAAGTAAGGAATTATCGCTTCACTCTTAAGTGGGACTCACTCATGTGTGAAGAATGACTTTAGTACCGTGTCAAACAGAGAAGTTACCTGTATTCAGTAAAAAAAGAAAAGGACTTTGTCCCAATGAGTTGAATGACCTAAAAACAAAGTTCTTATCTCAGTTCCAGGTTAAATTATGACCCAGTCCAGGAATCGCTCCATTACAGTCAAATTGATGCTTTATCAAGCAGCAACAGTCCACTCAGGCGGCCCTCCAGACAGCCGTGTGATGCCCGCAGCATGCCACCTACACCCCTCCTCACCCGCAACGCCTACAGCAGCACACAGCTCAGGTACGGCCCGGGCTTCACTGACCGGAAAAGGACACGGCTTTGTTGATGATTCACAAAGTGCAGCGATAAAATGTTTTCACTGTTTCCATCCTTTTTATTGTTTCTTTTTTTTAGATTAGAATTTAACAAAATGCTGAAAAATAGCTAAATTCACATTAAGGATGTTCTCAGATATTTGTTTCGGATGTCCATGTGCAACCAACAACTGAATTATTGGTCAAAGTATTTTTGTGGATTTTACTTTGATCCGATTTACTTAATGTTGGGAGGCACGCGATGTTTGCACGATTAACAATAGTCACCCTACTATTGCCAATGTAGCAACTTTTCTGACAAAAATTGGAATTGGCAGGTTAAAAATCGGCGATCGGCCAAAAAACTGCAATCGGTGCACCCCTGTATTTCACCTTAACATCATCTTCCTTTTTTCTTTCTTTTTTTTCAGTAAATTTATGACGGATATACGTATGTGTTTAAATTTAGAGAATTGGTTAAAAAATAAGTCAAGAAATCTAAAAAGAATAATGTTTTAAAAATTCGGAATGTGGGAAAAAATAAGTTTGGTAATTTTTCTTCCCTACTCATTGAATCAATCTAAAACTTAAAACCTGCTGTATTGTTTGATCTCTAAACGCACCAGTAAACCGCAAGAAGTTTTCAGTTCAAATGACTTTCAAGCTAATGTTTTGAAGCAATGCTGATTTTCTGTTGGATACTTCCACTGTCAAAGATGCCTTATATATATATTTTTTTTCTGTCATGTGTCAGTTCTTTAAAAAAAAACAACTTTATCATCTGTACATCATTTGATGTTTTCTTTTATTTTGTTTCATGTTTCTCTAGAACATTAAATCAGTTTCGATTGACTTTGCAGATCGGAGGACGCCGCACAGCATTTCCACCAGAGAAGTGGGAGTTTGGAGTCTCTGTCTCAGCTCATGATGGAGACCAAACCGCCCGTACCGTGCATCACCGTCTCCGCCGCTCGCCGCTGCAACAGCACCGAGGTCATCGACGACGGCTCGTCGCACACCAGCCAATCCAGCGTGGAGTACAGCGCGCCCGGCAACCACACCCATCGGCGGCGGGCGCGCGGTCGCCACAGAAAGGATCTGTACGCCAACACCGGCAGCATGCCCAACCTTGCGCAGCCGGACACCCGTTGCTACGCCTACCAGCCTCAAGGGCGACCCAACACCACAGCGTATTACGTCACCGGCTACCCCAACCACCTGGAGCCGGAGCCTTACACCAACAGAGTTTACATGTATGAGGACGAGCTGGAGGGTCACTACAACGTCAACCCCTCCTACCACCATTACAACTACGCGCAGCAGGGTTACTACGGCCACAACTTCCACCCGCAGTACGGCTCGGACGTTACGGACGGCGTCGCGCACAATGTCTACGCTACAATACGGCCGCCCAGGAACCAGCCGGCGCCCCGCAGCACCGAGCAGGTCAGCAGGAGCATCCAGAAGGCGATGGTGGTGGAGCACCTGAAGGGCTGGTACCAACGCAACGCACCGCAAAAACAGGGAACACACCACTGCGACTACGACAGAGGTTCACAGCACAGCCTGAGCTACCAGACCATGCCGGCGCCTTATCCTCACAACCACAGGAACATGTACTACTCCTCAGGTTGGTGTGCTGCGCTGCATGCAAGAGAGTTATGGCCACTGAACCAAAAAGAGAATTCAGATTTTAATCTCAAAATTCTGACTTTTTTCCTCAGAAGATAAAAGTCAGAATTCGGAGAAAAAGTCAGAATTATTATAATCTTTTTTTTCCAGTTGTCCTTATCCTCTACCACAACACTGTGTTGTCTCTCAGCTTCACGTTTTGCCTGTTCACCCGTTAATCTGTACCATTTTTCTCCAGTGTCGTCAGCCTCCTCCTCCGGCGGAAACTGGCACATGAGTAATCGCGGAATGTCAGATTACGACATGCCCATGCATGAGTCGTTCTCCTGCTCATACAGCACAGCTCCCTACGGCCACCCGACCCACAGCAGGTAAGGAAAAGAAGGGAAAAAAAAACAAAAAAACTTAGCTTCAGCTTTTCCTACTTATCCAATAAGCCACTCCCTGATCCTCCTGATCCCTGAGGCCAAGTGTTCCTGGTTAATTTGCTAACGAATTTGAAAAGTGCTGTTGTATTTTACCCACAAAGCAACAATATGTAAATATTGTCTTCTGATTCTCCTGTAACTGATGACTGTTGTCCCTGAAGCGTGCGGCTGTTTCAGTGGGATTACAGGATTACCATGCTCTCTCATAGATCTGCCACCTCCCAGCTTTTTAGAGGCTCTTGGTTCAGTCCTGATGGCCAGAGGCGTTTTTTCCCCTCTAGTCCTTCCTCCTCCTCCAGCCCTCCTTCCGATCCCTCCTTCCCCTCTTCTCCGTACTCCCCCGGCTGTCGGGTGAGACAGGTGGTCCCTGGCCCCGTGCAGCAGCAGCTCTCCAGGGGCCACAGGCTCAGTAAGGTGCCTTTTGCAGAAGGTAGCTCATAGTAAGTAATCTGGCCTGAGTCTCCTCTGTTGCTGTGTCCCCACGGTTTTTATTTCATTTCATTTTTGCCTGTTGATATTCTTGAGCAAACTTTGCATTTTTCAGATGTTTACTCCATGTTTGTCATGCATACTAAGGTTCCTGCATGGCTTATTGAAAATATGCCCGTCATAACAGATGGCATATTTTCATCCGGCGGTCGCCGATCTACAGCCTTTTTATTTTTTTTATGTTTGCTCTTGTCTGCATCTTGCTGTCCTGCACACACAAACGCTCCCTGCCAACGTTCTGTCATTCAACCGTGACCTTTGCCCTCCTTCCCCCACAACCCCCTCCCTCTCACGCACAGATGCCTCCCAGAAACTAGGATGCCGGGCCCTGTGGGGCTTTTAGAGAGGTTTGCCCGTGCCACTGACCAGGAAAATTTACCCCAATAATTTTCAGTGTCAGCAGATGAGAAAGGGTGAGAAAGAAAAAGAATTACGGTGGCGGTGATGTGTGGTTTCAGTCGTGCAGCAGGGACTAAAGGAGTGCTCCAAATCATTTCCAAACACTTCTTCTGATTGGTTCAGCCGGGTGTTTCGTGGTGGTGGGAGAGCACCTGTGTGGCAGAGGGTGACCTCTGAACCTTGTGGCATTTAAATCTGTGCATGTTTGTAATGTCAGTCTGCATCTTTTAATGTAATGTGTTGTGATATTTGGCTTATTTAAAACAGGATTAACAAACCCAGAATGAGGGATGCACTGATCAGAGATACTACTGATTTTAATTTTAACAAACTGACTGGCTGATACCAATCCTAGTTTAGGTTTAAGGTGTATAAAAAGTCAAATGTGTCTTTCTTTTTTCTGAATAAATTAAAGTTTGTATTTACTGTTTTATATAAAAAGAATTCCACAGTAATGTCCTCCAGGTTAATCTATAAAACTCAACTAAAAGGGACTGCAGCAGATCTAATTTCTCCCTTCACAAGGAAAAATGCAGCTCGCCACGTATCTTTTGTGTCATATTATACAATAGTCCAGTGCTTAAGTATGCTGCAGCAGTTCTGCAATTAATCACTAATGGTTTATTTTAAGGGGTGCACCAATTGCAGTTTTCTGGCCAATCGTTGATCTTTTAAAAGCCTGTTCTGAAAAGTGACCTGGTGGGCGGGTCCATCATAAAGTGGACAGTGGCTGATTTTCAGACATTTGCAGAGGCAGAAAAGATCAATTTCTTATGCAAGTATCGGACAGTCAACGAAAACTAAGAAATTGGTACACCTCTATTTATTAATAATCATAAAAGTTGCTTCATAGAAATACTCTCTTATCATTCCTGTGTTACTCTATGTTGTAGCTTTTGTGCTTCTTTAACTTTACTCTCAGTCACCTCCCTGATACTGAAAATAGCTGAGTTTTCTTCCATGTCATTTTTTTTTTTCACTAACACCTGTTAGCGTTTAGGCATGGTGTCTTCACTAATCAGCCAATCAGGGTCAGTCGAGGGTAAAAACAAATCAACAGATTCCAGTCATTGGCTGATTTTTCTGTGCATCTCTATCCAAAAATATGTAACCTGGATTGATTTTTATTTGTGATCTCACCAAACGTCTCCTAATGTTCTTTTTCTGTGTGTGTGTGTGTGTGTGTGTTTCTTCCAGATCCACGGTGGATGTGAGCCACATGGACTCCCAAATGAACAACCAAACACACGGCATGGAATCAGAAGAGCAGATTTTCTGGCACGAAGGCTCCAAACCAGGAACTATAGTCTAGTTCTGTGGGATTCCTTCGTGTTGACGAGCTGTCATTGTGCCTTAGACTGCACTTACTAGTTTTGTTTTTGTTTTGTTGTTTTTTTGTCTAAAATTGACTTGAAGAATGAAGGAACTTAATGGAACTAGCCGAATGAGGTGCAGAGTTTCAGTTTTCTGCTGAATGCAGTTTGAAACCGATAAAAGGCTTCTCTCCTCTGGAGCCAACCGGACCCTCAGGGGAGTGTCTGTACGTCGGGGTGTACAGGTCATCACCTGTGCACTGAAACCGAACCTGCTGCAGACTGAACGCTTCAGCCAGAGGGCGAATTCAGACTAAACTTTTTTTTAATATAAAACAGTGTTTGCCTTCAGAGATGCCACCTTCACACAGACTCACAACGTCTCTGCAAAAAAAAAAAAAGGAACCTGAGCGAAAACGAACAACTTCAACAACTGACCCGGTTTTTTTGTTTTGTTACTGAACACTGGAACCATGAAGGAGGAGCCAAACATCAACATGAAGGATTGAACTCATTAAAATGAGTTATAAAAAACAATATTTTACACACCCAATGATTCAAACAACCAACCCACTTCCTTTATAGTCTTTCAATTGATCACCGGATGCAAAATAAGTGAGCCAAATCCTTATTTGTAGCACCATGTGAGTATTACAGGTCACCAGTTTGAGATTACTGCCACTTCCTGTTTTGTGTTTGTTTATGACTTGGTTTATTTGATCCATGCTGGAAATCATGGGCCGGTGCTCGTCCGTTCTCTCTAGAGAATGAACCTGTATGTAAGTGTTGTTATTGTAAATACACTGGTTCTCTCCTTTTTTTTTTTTTTTTTTAAAGCATTTTTTATATATATTTGGAGGGGAAAAGCACATGTAATATATAGTGAATGATAATTGTTAAGCTGGTTCTTAGTTATTTGTATAATTGTGCATTTGTTTGCAATAAAAAAAGTATTTGAGCCAGTGTTTTTTGTCACTGGGGGACTTTTAGTTCCAGAAGGTAATCTGGATGATCAAACCGAGGCGTTTTCAAAGACAATCACCAATTTTGTTTATTAATAGTAATATGTGTACAAAAGCACCTAATGTAATTTTTTTCACATTACAAAATTCAAACTCCAACCTCAAAATTCACTGCATTTTCTTGGAATTTTACGGAAAGCCAAGTAGTACATAATTGTGAAATCGAAGGGGAATAATTTAAGACTTTTTACATCTAACAATCTAAAAAGCGTGGTACAGTCTCACCTTTCTCTGTATTTATGACCATGTCTCTACCAGCTTTTGTGCCCATTCTCCGCAAAATGGATGATTTTCAAGTCTTGATCGTAATTTTCAATTGGAATTTGACTAGGCCATTCCAACAAGTGATTATTTGTTCATTTAAACTTAGACTGTATGTTTAGGACTGCTGTCCTCGAACCTCTGCAGCCTTTTTACATGTTTTCCACAGATTTTCTAACCAGAAGTAGAAGAAACTCCTCCAGTCACCATGTTTTACCATGGAGATGGTGTGTTCAGGGTGATGCACAGCGTTGGTTTTTGTATTTATCTATACGTCTTGTAAATTTTACATGGAACGTCCTGTCTCATTTAAAGTGTCCTAAGATATTTGCTCTAAAAACTAGACTCAAAATGCTTGGTAAGACTTTCTGTTTGTGTAGTGAGCTTTGAATAGTGTTAGTCCATCACATAAAGTCATTAAAGTTTGATTTCAATGTGGCTAAATCTGGAAAAGGTGCAATACGTTTACAAAGCAATGCAAATACGGCTGAACGAGTTGATTTTAAACACTCTGAGATCTGCTGCTCAGCTGTTTTCTCACTGTTGTGTTTAGTTGTCAGGCTGGTTTTGTCCGTCCCAAAGCTGTAAACCAACCAAACCCGTATTTAAAACCCGTCACACCCTGTTCGGTCTGTAACCTCTCCTGTCGTCCCTGCGAATGACAAACTGCGTAGTTTACAGCTCTAGAACCCTCGAGGAGCCTGCTGCTCTACAGATGTCGTTCTTTTTACCCCCATGAACAACACAGTGCTGCTACAAGTCTCCTCCTTTCCTTCCATTTTCCTAGCACATTACCTCAAGTACACCTCGCTCCCAGCGCCTCTCGCTAACATGCTGCTAAGCTAACTCAGAGGAGATCTCGCGCCTCCACCACTTCAGGGACAAGCGGGGCGCGAGCGCCTTCTCGTCCAGCTGTCTGCCTCGCACCAGCTGCAGCCAGACTCCATCTACCGCTGACGTTTCACTGCTGAAACAAACCCCCACTTCTGTACCTACCCTTCATTATCAGCCCAGAAGGTTGTGGAGTCTGGCTCGGCGTCAACCGCAGCAATTTAGGTTCAGACAGACAGACATGTCTGCAAGAGCTGGCATCAAATGTCTGATGGTGTTCTCAGTATCTATTGTTAACCAGGTATAAAGACTGCGAAGAAAATGACTAAACTTTTCTACTCCGTTACCTTTAGGAAACAATTTAGGCCCTAATTTCCTAAGCTCATGGTTAAATGTTTGAGTCAACCTTATAACCGACAGTTTGCTATTAAAATGCTCTACAGCTCATAAACACAAAAAGGGGGCGGATATTTCATTCAAGCTACGTTAGCTTTCTTGTAGACCCATTAGAAACGACAACAAATCATTTTCAAACCAGAATTTAAAAGTGAAATCCTCGTTGCTAAACATGGCAGTGGCAGCATCACCCTGTGGGAGTGTTTTTATTTCTGCACGAAAGACTGTCAGAGTCCACGAGAAAATAAACGGAGCTAAAAACTGGACAAAAATCTGCTAAAAGTTATTTTTTAAAAATATAAACTTGAGCCTGTGGCAGAGATTCACTTTCCAGTAGAATCCAATGGCTTTTAAAACAAAGCAAATTCTTGTTCGAATGGTCTAGACAAAGTCCTGACCTCAATCAAATGGAGAGTCATGACTAACACTTAAAAACTATTTTGCAAAAAAAATAACACTCTGTCCCTTTAAACCGCTTTAAAACACATTGACGCTGATCAGAATGTGAACAAGTTGAATACTTTTGTGAGGCGATACATGTTTGGAGCTTCACTTACTCTACTGTAGGGAACAGTATGAATATCAGAACACAGATTTTGAAGGGGATTGTGGGGGGCTTGTTTCTCTCTGCTGAGTAGACAATGACACACACCTGTTGAGTGAGCAGAGGGCGGCACACACACATGTTCAGCTGCTGCTCCGGGAAAACAAGGGCCTCCACTGTGCCCTCTGAGACATGACTTTACTTGATTCTGTTGCCAGCGGTGCTTGTGTTTACTCCAAGTTTCCCCGATATGGATGATGGGATGAGGCAGCAGGAGACGTAAATCACAGGGAGGGAGGGGGCCGTTAAACTCAACAGAAACACTGGAGATATACAAACAAGCCGGGGTGTGTGTGTGTGTGTGTGTTTTTATTTTACACAAATATGTTGAAAGGAAAACCCAGAATGCAACACGTGAAGAACCAGTGAGCCATTCAGATACAAACAACTTTTTTTCCCCTATCGGGACCAGATGAGTGGAGCGCTGTCCAGTTCGGCTTCCATGTTCATTAAACTTTGCTGCAATTATCTAGACTATAGTTGTTTAGTTGGGTTTTTCCCCTCATTTTCACTTTTAAGCCACACATAAACATAAGCAAAAAGCAGAAAATGGTCTGCTCATTATGAGATAAAGTGTTATTTCCCAAGGAAACTTCTTATGTACGGAGGTCCAAATGAGTCACAATTCACTAAATAAAAAAAATAATTTTTTGCTCAAATATATCATAAATTATTTAATATTCAATACAAATTCATAATCTACTGATTTTATAAGACATTAAAAAAATTGTATTCAAATAAGAAAAAAAAATAAATACTTGCATGCTGCAGCACATTATGTATTTTTATCTTTGCTAATCATTTATTTTACCATTTTCTCCACTGTTAGGTCAATAGGAGTATTAATAAAAGGGAATGATATGAAATGCAGTTACATATGTGACTATATGTAACGTATTACAAATGGGAATGTTTCTCCAGAGCAGTATTTGTGATTGTGAGGCTTTTATTGCTGTGTCATGCAGTCACAGCCATATAGTAACATAATAAAGAAAACAGTTCTCATAGCCACTTTTGCGGAAACGTGGCGATTGTGTTTTTACACTGCAAAAACACAATCTTGCCAAGATTTTTTGGTCTAATTTTTTTTTTGTACACTTGAAATTAGAAAAGACTAATTTACAAGTAGCTTTTTATCCAGATATAGGAGCTGGTTGTCAGTCAATAATTCCCTAATATTGACTAATAAGCGTACTCGTTCCACTGGCAGATTTACTATTTTTAACAAGACATTTTTTTCCCCATGTAAAAGTGAAATAAACTGCCAGTGAAATTAGTACTTTTACATCAACATTATAGGAATGACTGACTTAAAACAATACCAACTTGTTTGGTATGTATATTCAGATACATGTCAAGTGTAACTGAATATTTACACTTGAAGCTAGATCAAAAATACTTTTACAAGATTTGTGGTTTTGTAGTGTATTGTTTACAAAGCAGCACCACAAAATATGACATGGTGAGGAGTGCTCTGGAACTGTAATCACTCAGAATCTTTCAAAAACAAACTTTTAAAAGATTTTTTTTTATTATTAGCCATCAGAAAAAAAATTGACATCAGAAGGCCATGTTTTCACAGGTTTATTTCTTTCTTTTTTTCCCCCACAAGTGTGTTTTTGTTATCTGGACTCCATTTTAGACAGAGCAGCATCAAAGTATCTGATCTGAGTTCAGGGCCTTATTGACAGCAGATGAATCCACTCTGTCAGAAATGCGCCACAATCTGCTGCGCGGTCATTGATTAGCATGTCAGATAAGTGTTGGCTCATCCATCACCCACGAGGCGCTGTCAAGATTAAAGAGGTCAGGAGAATTCCTTTCAAGTTTTCCCTTTCAAATATTGACAAAGTGATCAGACCAAAGTCAAAGCAGGGCCTAGCTCCTCTCGCATGATTCTCTTTGTTTTGCAGCTTGTTGGTTCCAGTCCAACTCCAGGTTGATGTAAACAGTTCTACTCGAAAATGCGAAGAGCTTTCCTCCTCCGTGAACTCAGAGCGCTCCGTTGCCTTGGCAGCGAGGCGTGTTGAGTGAGCACTTTTCGGCCTCGGTTGAAACTACGACACTCGTGCGCGCCGCTTTCGCAATTTCACTCGCGTGCAGACGGAGGACTTTGCTGATTGAACGCAGGTTTCATAAACGAGAGGCTTCGCAGCTTGCAACGGGACACAATTTGCATAGCTGCGCAAGGGGTGGGGGGGACGGGGAGCGAGAGACAAGTTCTGACCGGAGAGTCATGAGACACCCTGAGGAGGAGATGACGTTTGTTGGTTTGCTGTCTTTAGTTTATCGTCAACACGCCAGGCAATAAGGAAACTTAAAAGTTGCTGCCTTTTGCGGAAACGTGGCGGCTACTCCTTCATTTTTCCCTCCAGAAAAGTCTGAATCTTGTGGAGGTTTTCCTCCTGCTGCCCCAGAGCCTCCAGCAAAAGGCTCATCGGAGATCTCTTCAGCCCCGCGCCTTCCATCCTGTTCTCCATCTTGTTCTTCATGTTGCGCAGGCGAAACGAAGCGTGTGTGACTATCACTGCAGAGCAGACAGAAGTAAATGAATCACATTTTAAAATTTGACATTTGGCAAAAACAAACTCATAAATAAACCCAGAGCGTGATCTGATTCAGGGAGGATTGAGGCTGTGTTTACACGAGACTGCTGCCTGTAGACGGCTGGTGTTTGTCGGATGTTGAGTAGGGAAAAGTTCCACATTCATTAGACGAGACGCCTTCAGTCTGCACTGAACATTATTTTAGTGTTAATATTACTATCCCTATTGTTGATGTTTTGATTTTTATGGTCGTTTCTGGAGTTATTGTCAAAAATAATTTCCCAGAGAACTAAAAAAGCCATGGGAGTAGAAATGAGTTTTACAGGCGTCTACGAAAAATGCAATGAATGGACATTCAAGTTAAAATCAGCTGGTCTATCAGCAGCCAATCAGAGTGGAAAAAATGTTCTTGTTCTGTTGGATTTTCTGATGTTAGTTGTTAAATCTGGCATGAAATGACCAGATAAAAGATACACAATACCAGTTTAAACTTTGATCTATTTGCATTAAGACTCTGCTCTGCAGCATTAAAACATGGACAGAACTGCAACTAGATACTCATAACTCTTCTTTTCTTCAGTGTTTCTGTCAGTTTCTGGTGGTGCAGCTCTGTGCTGCCTTCAAGAGAATGGGACATCAGAGTATCATCCATAAAATTTCACTCACACTGCATTTACTGTGCAAACCAGAGCTTTCAGTGGAAAAACAAAAGTTCCAGATCCTAGGCATCACATGTTTTTGTAAGAGCGATATTCTGTTGTCCTTCCATGGAAGCATACAGCATCCAGGGACAATAAAACACTGTTTAATATAAGTTGCTGCTTTGACATGATCACAGCACTGGCAAAACATATGGACAAAACTCCTCAATAAAACATAAAATATTTGAAAATCAAGACACCAGACAAGTGAGTCACAGCAACATCATCAGCCGGTGTGACGCTGAACCGATGCGGAAAAGCTACCAGTAGCAGGAGAAGCTAACAAACACTGAAGAGAATAAGAGCTGCCATCGATACAGCTCGATACAAATAGCAACTTGTTTTAGCAAGTTGCTATTGCTCAAAGTCTAAACTGGTATTGTTGTGCATTTAAGAAGTAAAGTTTACCTTTGAGCAAACGCCCCCCAAAGGAATCGCAGCGCCCCCTGCCGTCCTCTGAACCCCCCTTTGAGAAACGCTACTCTAGTGGCATAGAGCGCGCGACCCATATATCCTCGACAGAGAGGTTCAAGCCCCGGTTGACTGACAACTGTCAAATAAAGACCACTAGACCAAAGTTTAGACTTTGTGCAATCCAGACCACTTTTAAATGATATAATAATTCATAATCCAGCGTTGCATACAGATTCTCCATCAACTTACAAGTGAGAGGTAAAGTGATTGCTGTCATAAACGTCATGACGCTGCCGAGTAGAGAAACCAGCATGTAGCTGGCCACCATGACGACGATCACGAACGCAGTGGGGTTCTGGCTCTTGAAGTTCTTGAGCACGGCTCGGTTCTCTCCGGCCCAGACGGAGCCCAGGAAGACGGCCGACACCACGGCCACGGCTGTGAGCATCCCCACCGGGTTGAGGAACCTGCAGGACCACAGCAGGGCGACACGAGGCGCGTTAAAGGGCGGCTGCGATGACCTCCGGAGAGTCACGGAGCAAGTTATGGTGCATCCACTGTCTCCCTCTAGTGGTTAGATGTCTGAATTACAGAAACATGATCCCTGCACGTTATGACTGTTTTGACAGAGAAATGTCCATTTTAAAAGAAAGCTGGAAGCTGTAAAAAGCAATTGAATAACTGATTAATGGATAAGTCTGGAATATATATGTATATATATATATTTCTGTGCATCTTATGTGTTTTTTATTTTACTGGCATTTGCTTTACAAGTCCAGGGCCTCATGCATAAAGCCTGCGCACAAAAAATGTGCGGCGCCATATTTCACGCACAAGTCGGCATGTATAAAAAAATAACTTTGCGTCAAAGTTTGCGTAAATACACGCACACTTTTTCGCTGGCGTGAAAATGTGCGGCAGCCACGCGAACTTTTTCTGTGGACAATATCAAACTACAAAGTGTCAAAAATCACCTGAATACACTGAGATCTGAAGACATTCAGTGTTATTTAGACCAAGAAACATCAAACCCGATGGTTTTCATGGTTTTAATATTTTATTGTTAAACGTAAACGATGAAACTGAACCGCGTTTATCCTCAGACTGACACGCAGACAAAATAAATAAAATAAAAGGATGTGAAAACCTCACTAGAATGTAAATAGTACTTTTTCTCAGGTTTTGTCTCATAAAGACATAACGCATTGGTCCGTGCGCCGAAGCGCATGAAATGCATCTATGGGGTCATTTCATTCTCACTAAAAGAAGAAAACATGGTTGGATCAGCAGATTAACTCCAAACAGGTTTGATTATTTTAAGGTGATCAAGGTGTGTAGACAATCACACGTACATAAGTAGCTGCGCAAAGGCGCACACATTTGCACTGTGCCACAATTACGCGGCACAATGTAATTGTGAAGCGCTTTGGCTCTGATGGAGAACATCACCAATGGAAGGATTCAGAGGGAGCGATTGATCAGAGATCATATTGATCTGCTGGGAAAATGTTGATGATGGTTTATGAGCGTTTGGATTAATCCAGACTGATCGTCCTGGAGAGCTGTGCGGTACCGGTACCGGTCCAGCTGCAGTCATCCTTCAGTGGAGCCGCCCGCATTGTGAACGCGCCTTATGGACATAAAACATTCCACTATTTAGAATAAACCTCCACATTTCCACTCAATGACCCTCTGACGCGCTGTCTGTCTTTAAATCCCTGTTGAACGCGCTACTGTTCAAACAGGCGTTTGCAGGATCTCTTTATTTTAATTTTTTTTTTGGATTTTTTTTTCTTTAAAATTTATTATTTTTGTTTTTGTGAGGTGACCTTGTGCCCTGAAAACACATTTTACATAAAACATAGAATTATTACTATTATAAATAATACTGCTACATACTCCTACAACTGCTTCACGTGGTGGCAGACTTCCGGGTATTTATACTAATTTACATAATGTATTTACGGGTGGCGACAGGGCGGACCAGCAGCTGCGCTCTATTTCCCGCAAATTAGGATTTATGATGGTAAAGGTGCATCCAATTTTTTTGCGTGCTGCACTTTTCTAAATCTTTCCGTATGCCAAGTGTGAAAACTGCGCAGTCTTTTATGCATGAGGCCCCAGATAAGGCCAGCTTTGTGCTTGGTGACAGCGGCAGCATTGACACACCACCACCCATGGCTTCTGGTCAAGTTCATGACCTCTGTGGAAAGAGGGCTCCTCGTCTTTATGCTGCATTCTAGCAATAAAGCCTCAAACAAAACTAAGAACAACAAGTTTATGCTGATTTAGATAGCGAAAAGCTATATTATTTTTTTAAGGTACAATAATAGTGGAAAAGAGCTAAAGAAGTTTTAGGGAAGGCAGATTTGAACTCTTTTTTTAAACAGTCTGAAAAGTGTAGTGGGTGGATGTATTCAACCCTCTTTACTGCATTTAGAAGTCAAGCCCAACTGAAAGCGACCAATAGATGACCATCTACCTAACCTGGAAACCTTTGTTGTAGTCAGACCAGGGAAAATTTAGGATTTTTGATCTGTGGTTGATTAATGAAATGGTATTTAGTTTTCTCTCAGAATGACTGTGCACGATTTGTTTAGTGTGTCGTCTGATGCAGCAGGGAGAATGGTAAATATCATGATAAGCATGACATCACAGAGTTTACTCAAACTAGTAACCAAAAACTAAAACGTGTCAAAGTTCAGATTAGCTGATGAGTCAAGATGAAGTCACTGAAGCAATTTTCCAATGCTGGATTTGGATTCTAATCAAACACGCAAATGCAGCTGATTTGTCATCAGACTGGCATTTTCATTGGCTGAAGAAGCAAAACACTTGACCCACATTTCATGACAAAAACCCCGGTTTGCAAACTTGTCATGATCGGTGAGAGTACAACAAACTTCAACTCGAACAAATGAACAACCAATGACACACACAGGATGTTTTGATAAGATTGTTAGATCAATTCCTCAACCTGCTACAGACATCTGGGCATGTCCAGACCAGTTCAGTCTGTTCCTGGATTTCACGCCACACCAAAGCCACACAGAGGCTTACTGGTCTCATGACCAGTTCCCAAAATGATCAACTTTTAGCATGCAGTATTTTTATTACTATTATTCATTTTGTTCTCAAACAGCAGCAGAGTTGATTTCCTGCCTTTGCTTCCGCTGATTTTTCTAGAAGTGGGTTAAACCCTTCTTTACGCCAACAAGGCGAGCAGACTGAGTGAATACAAAAAATAAAAACAAAACAAACAAACAAAAAACAAAAAAACACACAACAGACTAAAAAAACATTTTACTGTAAGGCATTCCTTACCCGACAATGAGGAAAACAGCAATGGCGAGCACCAGGTAATTAGACTGATAATAAAGCAGGTTGCTGACAACTCGGTTGTTCCATCTTGCCATGTCTCCGATATCCGGTTTAGCGAACCTTTCCGAGCCGGGGAAGAAGTCATCCCACGACCTCAGCGGTACTAGCTCTACTTTAGCCATTAGAGTCCTGCAGGTTCTCCTCTGACAGCTCAGCTCAGCGGAACCAAGAGGAAAAAACAAACAGCTGAAACTTCAAGATCAATCTCGCGAGAGCGAGTTTGCCAGCTCATGACGTGGCTTTGAAAACCTCACGCTATTGGACGAGAAATGCACGTGCTTTTTCCCTAAACTAAACAAGAGACGCGTGAGCTCTATAGAAAACCAACTCATTTTGTTTCCTGGGTGTTTTTAGCGTCCGGTTCTAAGTTGTTATTTCTGTCGGATTGTTCTTTTAATTTTTGGTTAAAAACATAGGAGCAAGCGCCGTATTAGTTTCGACTTCCGCCATATTGTGAGTGTCAAGTTATAGTTGGAAAGTATTAAAAACGGGGTTTTCTGTGGAAAAGAAACTAAAGTATATGGTTAAATAAGTTTCAATAACCGTTTGAATATGAATGTCTGCAAATTAAAGTAAGACGTACTAATATGAACGACTGTGCTTGAAATTTACCTCAATTCACCAAGAGAGAGAGAGAGATCTGAAATTTAAACTGTATAGGTCATTCCATGATTGGAGAAATAATCCCTGTATTTAATAATTTTCTATCATGTATTTAAGAATAAACTTTTAAATCATTACTAAATACCAGAATTTTTTTTATTTTTTTGTTCCTTCATAGAAGTATACATAAATTTCCTTAGCATTTAGTTATGTCTCTGTTAGTAACATTTAAACTGTATAAATTGGGTCAAACATTTTGGTTATCCTTCAACAATCTTTTCATAACGGCTCACTGGAATTTTGGTCCATTCCTCCTGAAAAAATACCTTTAAAATTATTCCCAAAAATGTTTTAAAAGATGTTGTTAATTAAGCAGCTTAAAGCTCATGACATCATTATCTGGACCTTTCCAGATCTTTGAAGGTGATAAAAAAAATGTATATTTAAGGCAGCTCCTGCTCTCATTATAAGCTACAATGAAACAGCAAAGACATGTAAGATGGCTCCTAATAGTGCTGTAGTAAATGGATGACTCCTGGAACCCAAAGTGTAAGAGAAACAAAGAATGGTCTGTTCTGTGTTTGCAAATGTCAACCAAGCTAGTTAGACTTCTAAAAAGAAAATTAATGCTATGAATTAACACTTATTCTTTGGGCTACACTCTTTTTCCGCCATTATTCTCCAAGTGGATTCTTGTTTTTTTCAGTTTCAAATGTAATGGAATAGAAAAAAACCCCCATCAGAACAAGTATGTAGTCCAAGTTTAGAGTTTTATTGACTGCATATTAACCCACTCTATCAAAAGAACATTCACACAGCTCTATAATCTACTGCAAAGTCACTAATTAAAAGTGACCGAGTGGAAGGGAAAGAACATTTACCCCATCCATCAACCAGGAGACACGGCTCAGATAAAACACAGGAGAGTCAGGAGAACTCCTGATGGGCATCATGGCTTTCCTTTTCAACTTTTCCAGATGGTAGACACTAGCAGTAAAGTATGTTGTGGAAACTTCAATCTCTGTTGAAATAAACTTTAAGTGCAAACCGGTGGAACCAACGAACCAATGAGACAAACTGAATGCAGATTTGTACTTTTATGTTCTTTATTTATGAAGCATACCGTTTGAAGACCACACGAACATGTGAAAGCAGATCTTGGAGAGAAAAACATTAGTTAACATTAGTTACAAACAGCATCAGAACCAAAGAACACAGCAGGAAAGGTCGAGGTCTGGTCAAATGCTCTTGATGCAAACAAGAAGGTGCTTTGGTCAGATGGGACCAACAGTAAACGTTTTGGCCAGCATACAAGAGAATATGTGTTACAGTCAATCAAAACAGTAACTCTGAATGCGCCATGATGAAATATGGTTATGGGAATATTATGCTGGCACAAAGTCCAAACCTAAAACCAACTGATCATCTGGAAGGCTCCATCCAATCTGGTTGAATTTAAGATTTCTTCTAGTGGCACTTCACCTCACAAACACTTGAACAATAACTCAATATCAAAACTTGATATTTTTAGAGCGCGTGAATGGAATTCTGCCAATTTGCCAACAAATCTTCAAATTTAAAAGAGAAAGTCTTTGAAAAAGGCAGAGGGATCAAAGAGGTAAACCAAAATATCATCTGCATAGAGTGACACATTTTAGTGTTCTCTGTTGACTCTGTTGCTATTGATAGAATTTAAAAATATATATGTGTAAGACAGGATATCAAGCCTTTACTTCATGAATAAATCTTAAATTAGTATTTTCTAAAAGTGTTTCAAAAGAATTGAAACACATTGTAATGCCAAGACTGGTTAGCCTTCCTTGTATTTCTTTTATTCATTAAATTACTCGGACAAGCACCGACATGTATAGATTAATGTGGATTTCTTAACCAAGAAGCCTGTAGCTGTAGTGCACACAACAGAGTTAGTGCAGGACAGAGAGACGCTCAACATTCGTTAGTTACAGTCGGTTCCTTAATATCAAGAGAGAAACTTTAAAAAGGTTAATAAGCACAGAGAAAGCATTTTTGTTTCGTCTGGGAAAAAAAGTACGTTTTTCAATCACTCTGTCTCCTTTATTTGTTCGTTTCCATTTGTTTCCCGCGAGCCTTTGCTAAAAAGCCCATCGGTGTCCCCTTCAGCTCCCGAGCTTTTTTAACGCACACCACCTCGTTCACGTTGCGGTTGCAAAGGGAAGCATGTGAAACAGTCACTGCAGTGAAGAGGGAAAGGCAAATGTTTGCAATTTAGCAAAAATATGATTCATTGCTCATTTATAATCAATTTAAACCTGGTATAATTCAAGATACTGTATGTAACTTTTGTATTTTTTATTTATTTATTTTTTACATATTTAGATAATCTAAGTAAAAATTTAGTTCTTCTGCCTTCTCCCAGTGCCAACTAAAAAAAACAATCAGAGCCTGGAGGCATATCACAATTATTTGCCATGCTGCTCATCCATTAGCCCTTAGCACATTTAGCAGTGAGTACATGAGCTTGATAGACAGCACTAAGTCACGCCTCCTGGCTCTGACTGGTTGTTTTTGGAGGTGATTTTTTTCCAGACTATCTGTCTCATCACATATTGTCACAGTTTTAACAAATATGTAAAAAAACAAAAAACCAAAAAACTTCTTTATAAAAGTTACATACTTCAGGTTTAAGTGTAAATTTAAAACATATTTTACAAAGCATAAAGCATAAATCATTACATTATGCTTTTTATATTATTTATTTATTTGCATATTATTTAGTGAGACAAAGACAACACAGTGAACTTACCGGCCAGGGATACAGCGGTTGCTGACAAAAATGTCCTGGCACCTACAAACTCATTAGCCACTAAGTGAGCGCCTATAATGTCGATGATCAGAAACGTTACGGGACTCCTTCTTCTCAATCTGACAATAAGTGATCGTTCTCCGAGCCAAGCTGAGAGCAGAAAACCAGCCAACATTACGGCGGTGCCAGTGCCCACTCCCACCGGGTCCTTGAACCTGCGGGACAACACAAAGGAACGTGAGCACAGTTTAAAAATGCTGCGGTGTTCATGAAACCTCAGTGTTTTGTTCCATTATAAGCACTTGTTCCACCGAGTAGTTAGATGATTTATCTACAGCAACACATCTCCTTTTTTTTTTTTCCCAATTTAATTATAAACAGAACCTGACTGCATTGTTTTACAACTTGGATTATTTTTTAGGCTGTACTGAGACATTTGTAGTGGGCTGGCATGTAAGTGAACTGAGTTGAATTGTAAACAGTTTTGTTTTTCTTTTTCTGTCCAAGCAGTGTAACAAGCAGAACTGTGTCTGAGTGCCAAAAAGGAGCTTAACAGTTTTACTTTCACAAGTGGAGCATTATGGTATTTGCTGTGCTTCACTTAATATAAGTATATCTAAAAAAGAAGAAATATATACTTTATCAGAATTTGCTTTGCGTTTATTTTAGATGTCTTTCTGATTGTACAGGCATGCACTTTCATATTACAGCGTAAGACTTTGGAAACTGTATTTAGAATGTTACGGTCTACTCTACTGACAGTCCTTTTTATTTTATTTTATTTTATTTTATTTTTACTTTCTAGAAGGTTATACCCATGTGTTCATAAAACATTTAGAAGGTTTAGAAATTATTTATTAAGTGTTCAAATCTAAAAAAATAAATTTTAACAATAGCATCAATACTTCATAGGGCCACTGAATGTACTTAACACTTTTCATATATTTTTTTATTTAAACATTTGTAAAGCCCACAGATACCTGGTTCTTTGTGTTGAAATAAGAACCCAAAAACACAAAAGTGACAAAATACAAAAGCGCTCCAGCGGTGTGAATACAGTTTTGTTTGATACTACTAGACCACAGACCAGTTCTTCAAGCTTAAGGATTTCACTGGAACTAAGTAATGACCTCTCTTTCTGGTTCACTTTGTTTCCTCGTTTAACTTTGTCCATCAAAACTAGCTGTTAAAACACAGCCCAGTATTCTTTATTTAATTATTTATTTAATAGGAAAAGTAGGTTAAATTCTGCTTTACAAACGACAGGATAACAAACTTTATTAATATAATTATTTTTTTTAAATTACAAACAATAAAAGGATGCGGTGCACTAGATTTCTTACCCTGCAATGATGTAAACAGCAATGCTGAGTGCCAGATAATTAGTCTGGTAATAAAGTAGGTTGTTGATTAGTCTGTCGTGAAAGTCGGTGCTATCAGTCGGTATTTTCCAGCCGGGGAAGAAATCTCCCCATGCTCTGAACAGCGGCATCCTGGAGCTTGTTTCTCTGACAGACGGCAGCGCTTGAAACTTTAGAAGATGACAAATCTCGCGAGAGACGTTTTAAACTCCGCCTTACGTGACCGAAGAGCTCTCACGCCATTGGTCGGTGAGCGCACGTTTTCTCAAACTCTTCCGGCATCGCTTCATGAGGAGACCAGGGATGACAGAAAGATAATTTTCGGTGAAAACTGTGTTGTTGGTTTATAAAGTGTGCCGGGTTTTTTTCTGTTGTCCTTAAGCGGATGATGCTGACATGTTCTGACGGTGTACCAGGTACTTTGAGGCCGTTATTTATACCGCAGTGTGCTGTCCTGCAATGACATGTTAGCCAGCTAGCTGCTCATTTACTGCAAGCGAACCCAAACTGAGGGACCTGACTTGTTCTCTCCCCCTCTGTGTGTAGATGTGGAGCAGATTTTTCAGACCTGCTGTGATCAGTCATAGTGTATGCAGGAGTCTGTTCACCATGCGGCTGAAGACTAGCGAGTTCAAGTCTCTCTTCACTGATGGGCTGAATGGAATAGCAGGTGAATACAAACGATTTGATAGGAAAAAAGAGTGATTCAGTTCAATTCACAAGTCTGCCAATGATATGATGCGATATTATGCGCTCATTTAACACAATCATTTACATATTTATCAATTTATAGTAGTTTAAGGTTTTTGTTCAAGTATGACTTGACCACTTTATGTTAATTATGGTATCAGGCATTTAGATTTAAAAAAGCATTTTTTTTTTTTTTCAAAATTAATAAAAAATAGATCACCTGAAGGCCTATCACGATAAATGTTGCTGGACAATAAATTGCCCCAGAAATTATTGCGATAAACGATAATATTGTCATTTTGAAACATTTTTCAACTAATATATTAATAATAATGCAAGTTCACCCTCTTATTGAAACATTCAGCCTTTTTTCTTTCTCAAAAATCATTTGTGACCACTAGTCTTGAGAAATCAGCCGTTTAGTCTACTTATGTGTCATTTTGGTATAAACAAAGCTTTGCTGCATTTGTGCGTTTTCTTTTTATCTAAAGACACCTAAAACCCAGGACACGTTATCGATGATTGTAAGATATTATGTTACTTTGTCCTCCACTGACCTCAAGCTTTGTTATTTGGTAAAAGCAAAAATTATTGCTGTGCGCTTTGTTTTTGGTAATAGGTTCAAAACAGGTCTGTAGTCTAACCTGTTGTGCAAGTTGTGTTTGTTTTTAAAATGTGAAAAAAAAGAAAGACAAGGAGCAGATTTTTATTGTAGTTTATTGTAGTTTGAATAGGAATGCTCTAAACTTTTCATTTGCAGTATATTCAATGAAGTTGAATATAAACTTTTTCAACTTTTGAAAAAATTTAAGCAAGTGTGCAGCTAAGCAAGTCTGTATATTGTTAAGTGTTTTTTTTAATAAAATTAGATTGGAATATTGAAGTTGTTGATTATACAAAATTAAAAAAATAAAATCGGTATTGGCCAAAATCGGAATTGGTGCATCGCTACTATTTGAGAATCGGACTTGTAAATAAATCAGAATCTCGTTTCTCCAGAGCTGTTTGAGAAGCACCAGTATGAGCTGCGGATCGCCGGCGGCGCTGTGCGGGATCTGCTCTCCGGGAAACGGCCTGAAGACGTGGACTTTGCCACCACAGCCACTCCGGAGGAGATGAAGCGCATGTTTCAAGACGCTGGGATCAGGTTGATCAACAATAAAGGAGAGAAGCACGGAACCATTACCGCACGGGTAAGACGCTGAATAGTTTTAATGGCAACAAATACGAAAAAATATGCTATTATCTGAAAAGCTGTCTTCATATCAGCTCTTTTTCTTTAACCTACAGTGTTAGATTAAGTATCATAGTCCATCAATTTTATCCATCTTCTAACACCCTTGTCCCTAGTGGGGTCAGGAGGTGCTGGTGTCTATCTCCAGCGAACATTTTGGGCGAGAGGCGGGGTTCACCCTGGACAGGTCGATAGAGACAGACAGGACAAACAACCATGCACAGACACACTCACACCTAGGGAGAATTTAGAGAGACCAATTTACATAACAGTCATGATTTTGGACTGACTCCCTGCAGAAAGACCCCGGATCGAATCGTCTGGAATCGAACTAAGGACCTTCTTGCTGCAAGGCAAGGCAACAGTTCTACCCACTGTGCAGCCCTGTATCATAGTATCTTTAAGTATCGTAGTCTTGATACTTAAAGGTAAATAGTGTTAAAATTGGTGAAAGTTTGTTAAAGCAATATTTCCATAACTAACCCGTCATCTGGCATAAAAGAGAACTTGTTACCAAAGCTGGATTCTAATGAAATCCCTTTGCTACCAGAGCTGCATGCATCAGTTTCGTTTCTGTCTCCAGAGGTAGACAGGTGAATAATTACTGTTTGTTTAGGCAGGAGATCAAAAAAGCTGGAAGTGTCTGCAAATGAGAAGATCAGCAGGAATGTTGCACTGCCAGATATCGCTGGACCAAAGATATCAGGCTGTGAAACAGTTTTCTTCAACTTATTGGACGCTGACTTCTTGTCTTCTGTTTCTTTAAAAATGAATGCACCATCTCTTTTATCATTTAGTGCTACAAAAAAAAAACAAGCGTCCATACTCCGTGGTTCTGTATATGTTGTTTAAGATGAGTATTTTTGAGGAATAAAACTCTTGGCAGCTTCATTACATAGCTATTAAAATAAGAGTTGTAGTTGTTGGCTTGTGCACTTTGCCTCAAGCTTTAGTTTTAAGGAAAGCCAAAAGTAGGGTGAAGAAAAATGCACTTAATGAATTGTTTTACGAACACGTGGCCATGAAAGATTAAATAACCAGTTTGATGAATCGAAATTGTAACCATGTGAGCTGTTGGCCCGTCCTCACAACCAGTCTGACCAGTCAAAAAGTACTTAGTAGCTCTGAAGTTTAAAGGGATATTTATTACAGTAGTTCTGTTGGAATTAATTTTGTTCTCCCCAGATTACAGTTATGCCCCAAATTATTCATATTACTGTCCCATGGCAACCAACAAGTTTGATTCTGAAAGGAAATGAAAATTTTTCCTTCTTTTGTTCATAACCTTAAGTGGTGGGTGCCGCTAGCTAAAACGTTAGTTGCGCTAACACTAAAGCACTACTCATAAACATTAGTTTAGAAGCTTTTGCTAAAGCACCAACTTTAATAATAATTATAGTAATTTACCTGTTGTATAATCTTCTTAGATATTTCTGTTTAAATATTGTTATTCAATGTGTGTATTTTATTTTGTTCCTGTATGCTTCTTGTTTGAAGTTATTTGTTCACCCAGTTCAAAATAAGAGCACAAACATAAACATCTAAGTGCTTGAAGAATTAATAACAGTTGGTAACTAAAACTTCAATTCAGACATGAACTGAAAGCATAAAAGAAAGCCAAGTTAGTGCTTTGCTAATATTAGCTAAAGCGATAAACTAAAAGTTAGCTTTGCTTTTAGCGCACTAGCAAAAGTGTTTCCACCACTGGAAACTTAAATCTTCCAGTGATATGAATCATCTAAACTAAAGCTTGTCCTGGAAGTTGAAGCTAACGGCTAGTCTGAGACTTTGCATTTGTTCAGACTGTTACACAACCCAGAGACACTTCATGTTGTGTACTCTGCACGTTTCCCACAGGAGGAAAAATCATGGGTCACCATCTTCTACCTCCATCTCCCGTGTCAATAGTCATGTGCTTCTGTATGAATAACCATCTAATATCAACTTTAGATACAGTGAAGGTTCATTAAGGGGATGTTGGAATTAAACATATTTGAGATTGAAGTTGTTCAAACGAGATCAACATCCACTTTGGCCTTGGCCCCTCCTAGGCTAACTGTTAGCGCCAGGCTACCAGATCAACTGATCTGGATTCATACTAATAAATCTTTAAGCTGCAGTTTTAGAAGGTTACAAAAGTCAATCAAGTACAAATAACCAATTATTATTTTCTAAACTAAATTCTTCTGTCATTTTATTGTTTATTCAGCCCAAGCTATACCAGCCATTAACAATAAAGGTTCGGATTTACATGAGGTTTAACGAACGTCCTATTAAAGATGTTAAACATCCTGGGCAGCCACTCTTTTCTCTCTCTCTCTCTTTCTCACACTCACTCACTCACACACACAAACAAACACAAAAAAAACTAACTCCAGCTAAAGTCAAGGGGAGAAATGAGAAGATGTACTGGTGGAATAAAACCTGGGAGTAATCAGCAGTTGGATCATTGCTGATGCAGCTTCATTTCTTCCACTGCCGTTTATGACGGTTGGTTTCATCTCACCTTTCAGCTGCAGGCAGCGTCCTGGCTGAGCGGAGGCTCTCAGAGATATTGAGCAGCAGCATTGAAGCCTATAACAGAGCGTGTGTGCTGCCTCGCATTCCTTATGAACGTCGATTCTTCTCCTCATCCTGTCCAAACGGCAGATTAACGAATCACATGGAGCATCAGTTTGAAGTTATTGGACAGCAGAAGTGAATGCAATCAGGGTCTGGCGAACGAAGTGAACTAATGCTTACTTTATAGTCCAGCTTTGAGCTCGCTTAAAAGTTTGTTGCAACATAAAAGAAAATCCGGATATGATGAGATTTGAAAATGAGTTTTGTTTGCTGCGGCCTGGTGATGGGATGGATAGTGGAAAAAGAAAGGACAGCTAACAGCGACGGCCTGTTGGGGTGCACAGGCCGCAGCTTCTGTAGAGAAGGCTGTTTGGACCTGAGAGTTGGTGGGATTATGATGTGATTCGCTTCACGAGCTGCGTTTTTATTAAAAACGTGTGCAGATCTTCTGCTAGTTAGGGATGTCACGCTGCCAATATTCTGCTTACGTCGAAAAAGCATAATTTTGCAATTGCTGTGTTTTTATTGAATAAGAAATTTAATAAAAAATGTACGTGAATAAACGCTTGTTCACGCTTTAAATCATTAAAAATCATGGCAGCGACCGATGTAAACAGCTACATGAGATATATTTATAATCCAGCCACTAGTGCTCATCATCTATCAGATGTCGGCGTCTTATTCAGCCGTTGGAGCAACAAACCCCTCATACTTGGGAGCGGTTACTGATGAGGCGTTTTGGGGAAATTGGAGTCTATGATTGGGATTCAAGACGTTCCAATGACACACTGATGCCATGAGAGCAAAAACTTTTGAAATATACCACTTAATGGTATATTTAGATAATATTATATATGAAACCCAGTTGTTTTTTTTCATTTTATTATTGAAATAAATCAAGTTTTTAACCTTTGTCCTCCTCAGCTGCACAATGAGAACTTTGAGGTGACCACACTGCGAGTGGACGTTGAGACGGATGGCCGGCATGCGGAGGTGGAGTTCACCACCGACTGGCAGAAAGACGCCGAGCGCAGAGACCTCACCATCAACTCTATGTTTCTGGGTAACTCCACTCCCGAACGAAAAGGAGCTTTGTTGATGAACAGTGATCGTGTTTTAATCCCAAGCGGTCCACTCTGCGTCTGGCAGGGCTCGATGGAACGTTATACGACTATTTCAAAGGCTACGAAGACCTCCAGAACCACACAGTCCGGTTCGTCGGCAGCGCTGAGCAGAGGATACAAGAAGATTACCTGAGGATACTGAGGTATTTCAGGTAGGCAGCCTCACTTGTGGAAACCGGAAGTGGTGTGTGGTTATTTCTAAACAAGTGGTTGAGTTGGTCACGGTGTTGTTGTTTTGTCCCAGGTTTTACGGCAGGGTGGCTTTAAACGCCGACGAGCACGAGTCCGAGACTCTGACCGCCATCAGGGAAAACGGTCGAGGGCTGGCAGCCATATCAGGAGAAAGAATCTGGGTGGAGTTAAAGAAGATGGTGGTGGGGAACCATGCTGCTCATCTGCTGGAGCTCCTCTACAACCTGGACTTAGCTCAGTACATTGGTGAGAGACGTTAGACTTTAGAAAATACTAACATAAGAGCAGATTCTGATTCAGGCATTTTCATAAATATGAAATCTGAGCTAAAATAGTTTATTCAATCTAAAGCACACAAATAATAATAGTTGTTACAATCAACAACCAATGAGATTCAAAATGAAGCGAAATAAGAATAATTCATAAGTGTTGCATAAATTGAAAAGATGTAGGCTGAAGGTGTTCAGCTGATACATGCCTAAAAAATAGAGCCAGGGAGTAAATGAGTTTCATTTAAATTGAACTTTTAGATTTTTAGGTCTCTTTTTTTTTCTTCTTCTTATTTACCACTTCACTTTAAAACCGTCACAGAAATGCGTTTTATTCTCCTCGTGGAGTTTCTGTTCATTCCAGTTCTGCTCGTCTTCCTGCTACGCCCCAGGTTTGCCTCCAGATGGCGACGTTGACGAGATGAAGCGTGTGTGGCGGAACGCCAGCGCCCACTCCCCCAAACCCATGACGGTCCTGGCGGCCCTGTTCCACGGCCCGGACGACGTGGACAGGATGGACCTGCGGCTGAAGGTGTCCAGGGAGGAGAAGACGCTGGCTCTGTTCCTGGTCAAGCACAGGCGGACGCTCCGCAAGAGCGACGAAGAGCCAGACGACCTCAGACCTTTCACTGACTTTATTATTGATGTAAGTCTGCAGGAGCAACCCGATGACGACTTCTGCCTGCGTACCAAACCAATTTTAAGGTTCCATCCGCATTTTCGTGTAAATTTTCGACCATTTTTATGTGTGGATAGAATCAACCTTCAGAGGTTGATTCTGTGAATCAGCCTCTAAAAACTCTAGCTTGTAAAACATATTTAAAATACATTTAGTCCAATCATTTCTTTCTTCTGCTGAGTGGCAGAGTTTAACAGCCAGAGCTGGAAAATAAATTCAGAAGCAGTTCCTCGTGAAGACGAGAAACTTTCTCATTATAAGATTCAAAACTCTCTGGCACAATTATTGGCACTCCTAACATTACCTTTTAAAATAAAGGGATGTGAAGCAACTTATTTTTTAAACCGTTCTTTTTATTTTCGAGTTGATTAAAGTTTGTAGAAAATTTGTGACACCTGTGATTTTAAATCTGTCAGAACATATTTGTCAAATTAAAGACGATCCGATATCAGTCAAAAGATGAATATCGGATGATAACGGCCCGCGTCTAAAGTCTCTGATAAAAGCACATCAGTAGAACCATTCCACTCCAGAACTTAGTCCGATCCAGCAGCACTTGTATCCTACACACAAACACATTGATTAGTTGATTAATTTGTACTCAAAGCTGTGATATCGGTATTGCATCGGAAGTGGAAAAACTTGTATTGCGATTGGCAAATTGTTAATTGCCAGGTGAAAGGTCAGATCTGCTTTCACACGTTTAAACCATTTGAATCTGTTCATTTTTTTTTTTCTATATTCATCGTAAATAAGTCATATCTGTAGTAATATCTCGCACTACCCAGAGCCGGGAGCCGGACTCTCAGAGCAAAGTGTGTGAGCTGCTGAAGTACCAAGGCGAGGAGAAGCTGCTGACGGAGCTCCAGAGGTGGTCGGTGCCTCGCTTCCCCGTCAGCGGCCACGATCTGAGGAAGATGGGCGTCACATCGGGGAAGGAAATCGGCACCAGCCTGCAGGAGCTCCGTGACATTTGGAAGAAAAGTCGATACCAGATGGATAAAGACGAACTGCTGAGTCATGTGAAGCTTTGAATAAAACAGGAACTGGTCGCCATGGTGGTTTAAATAGCCGTGCCCAAGTGTTATTTAAGTAGTTCTCTTTATTTTAGACAAAGGGAAAAATAAAGGACAGTACAAAAGGAAGACATGCGTATGCACTTATTACCGTTTGGCTACTTTTTCCCATTTTCATTTCGATTCAAATCTGCAGAGGCAGCATTTGGACAGGTATATTTGGCTTAGCAGCTGTCTGCTTTGAAGTTTCTTTATAAAAAAAACACTGATGATGCTTAAACCCTTGTTTTACCACGCCTGTACGAAGACAAAACGTAGCAGCACGGGTTTTTGCCGGTGTAATAAAATGCTTCATCCAGTGCCTTGTACAAATATTCACACCCCTTGAAATTTTTTATATTTTGTCATGTTGGAACCACAAACTCCAGTTGATCTGTATAGGATTTCATGTTATAGGCTGACATAATAATGGTGGATTGTTTTAGAGTGGAAGGAAACTCCACTCTGTTGCTTCTAGTTTTCAGAATTATTTAGAAATCAACTTGTAAATGCTGTACTCTTGCTGATTATTAAAATAAGGATATTATTATAAGAATAACCCAAAAGTTTCTGATTTTTCGTTTGTTTGCCAGTATGTTTCCACCACCACTTGTGTGATTTATCGTTTTGGCCAGTAATGTAAGTAGAGTGAATCCAGGCAAAATCTAACAACCCAACAAATATTGCTTCCAATAAATCCTTTTCAAATACTTAATCCTGAAATATGGACACGGTGATGATTGCAATTTGAGATTTAAACACAACAGGGTGAATTTAGAATGTGTCTGTCCATTCTTAAAAATTGTAAATTTAAAAAAAGATGAAAACAAGTTGGATTCATTTTGAAAGGAGGACTGAAGATGCGTCTTGAGCGTTTTATTTTTTTCGTTTGTCTATTTCTAAAAAGTGAGACTTTTAAATGTTTTCCGTCATACCTTTCCTTTTTCTCTCTTCCTCCTTCGGTTGGAAACAGCTCCTGCGTTCTGTGAGGTCGCTCCTCCCTCCTGCCCAGAGGAGATATAAAACCACCTGCTCTCTCCGCTCCGCTCAGTTCACTTGAACCAGCATCCTAGTTATTGAAAAAAATGGTCTGCAATCTCCTACGGCCATCTTTTGACTTTTTAATAAGCTCGGTCACTTTCATTCCGCCTGCTTTGTGTTTGCAATATTCAACCGTCTCTCCACCTGCGTCGGCTGCGCTGCGTAATGGTGCGGGGCCCCTCCGGCCAGCGTTCGTCGGAGTGACCGGCATGGCTTGGTCCAGCGCGAACACCAGCAACGCCAGTTCGGAGTCCGCCCCGGCCGGGGACGAGCCCCGCGACGAGCGGCTGGCTCGCCTGGAAATAGCCCTGCTGTCCATCATCTTCGTCGCCGCGGGGCTCCTGAACTTCGGGCTCCTGCTGGTGCTGTGGAAACGGCGGAAGCAGCTCTCCAGGATGCGCGTCTTCGTCTTGCACCTGTGCGTCGCCGACCTGGTGGTCACGTTCTTCCAAGTGTGTCCGCAGCTCATGTGGGACATCACGGACAGATTCGTCGGCCCGGACGTCCTGTGTCGCCTGGTGAAGTACCTGCAGGTGGTCGGGATGTTCGCCTCCACCTACATGATCGTGGTGATGACCGTCGACCGCTACCAAGCCATCTGCAACCCCATGGTGACGTTCCAGCGGAGGAGGGCGCGCTGGAACGGCCCCGTGTGCGCCGCCTGGTGCGTCTCCTTCGTCTGCAGCCTCCCGCAGGTCTTCATCTTCTCCCGGGTCGAGGTCGCTCCGGGGGTCTACGACTGCTGGGCCCAGTTCGTCGTGCCGTGGGGGCTGAGGGCCTACGTGACCTGGACCACTCTGGTGATATTCGTCCTGCCGATTCTCATCGTGATCGTGTGCCAGGTGCGCATCTGCCGCGCCGTGCACGCCAACATCCACCTGAAGACGCACCACCACGCCGGGGCGGCGGCGAGCAGGCCGCTGTCCTCCCGGGCCAGCTGCGTGGTGGGGCTGTCGAAGGCGCGGGTGAAGACGGTGAAGATGACCGTGGTGATCGTGCTGGCCTACGTCGTCTGCTGGACGCCGTTCTTCACCGTGCAGCTCTGGTCCGTCTGGGACGCCGAGGCGCCCACGCAGTGTAAGAGATTCACTGAGCCCACGATAAGGTCTAATGTACTCTCTCAGATTTTCTCACTTCATGTTCCCAAACCTAAATGTGTTTTTAATGGAATAAACGGACAGAAAGTATTGCGTAAAGTAAATCAGGGGTGTCCAAATGGCACCTCCAGCCCCAGACTACGATTCAAAAACAAGGCAAGTTTGTCCAACCAGCAGAGAAGGTGGATTTAAAAGAAGTGTTGTTGTTTTTTATTAGGGCAAAACAAATTCACAGACATATTAAAAATGTTGCATTAAAGAAAATATTGGCTACAACAAAAAGTGCTCATCTTTTAAACCTTTTATTTTCCCCCTGCATGGACCTCTATCTTCTCAAAAGCAAACTTTGCTGCACCCAAATCCACTTTTAGCAAATTCACTAAACTTGGCTAAATACAGGAAGCGTTTCTAAAGATGTTGACCTATTGCGCTGAGTTGACCCGATCCTTTTTCTGTTTTATTTTATTTTTTTTAAAACTTTTGTCAGTCAAGAACTAAATAAAGTTAAAAACTGGAAGCCTTTCTTTTAATGAGGCAAAATCCTTTTAACATTTTGGATCCACAAAAATGTACACATCTTTTTCCAACAAAAAGTTTGACTATATTATTTGTTTAATTAAAGTTCTGCAGATCAGTTTATTGTTGAGAAGCGAAAAAATAAGAATATTTGTGCCTGCAAGTCCTTTTGACTTAATGAGGTTGACCCATATGGTAAATGGTTTAGACACCCCTCATGTAGAATGAGAAGGAAACTAGATTTTTAAAGTTAAAAAAAATAAAAATGAAAAAATCTTAAAAGTGTGGCAGCTGTCCCAGACCTTTCTTTGTATAATCATCTTGTGCTTCAAATTCAGCTGTAAGAAGCAGCTGTATTTGTATTTGTACATCTGATAGACCTATGAGGTTTGTCAGCTTTGATGAACAGATTCTATGATTGTCCAGTTCTTATTTCCTAATAGCTTAATCTCCATTGGATTGGTTGGAGATGTGACTCCAACCAGTCTGTTAAAAGCAGCTCACTCTTAATTTCAACCCAAACACTTTCAGTTTGATTTGATGGAACTTTTATAGGCGGCCTATTATTCTTCCTTGAACATGTTGGGATATAGATCCTAAACATTTTTTGTACAAAATCATCAGATTTTAGTCTGTTCAGTTCTGCATGTTTTGAGCTCCTTTCAGAATAATCTGCTTCTGGCCACGCCCTCACTGCCCCCCCCGCCCCCCCAACTCAATATTTACCCTCGCACAAGAAAATGGAATGCAAATGGATGCGCAATTATACAACCGTGCAGCTTTGAAAAGCAGAAGTGGGGCCTCCTGCGCAACCAACAGAACCCAATAAGTGGTTTCTGGATGGTAAGTCAACAATAAAACACTTGTCTTTTCCAGCAGCCATTACACAATGCGTCCAGCAGTAAAACCAGCTGATCAAACGTGCTTGAGCTCCACTTGGGTTGCTAGGTAACAAGCTGGACTTCTCTGGGATTGCTCGGTGAGGGCGGGGCAGTGCCTGCTTATTTGTGACATTGCGTTCCGGAGGTTTTTCAAACACCAAAAATACAAACTTTCGCCAAAAACCGTCTGTGTGCGTGTTTTTTTTTCTTTTCAAGTGTTTGAGTTGTTGTTGTTGTTTTAAGAAGCATTAGAGATCCAAATGGAAGTACAAAAAAGGTGCAAAGATGTGAATTTAGCAAAATTCATCCCTTTTGAATCTTTTTCTGCACGACTTCCAACTTAAAAATAATAACGGGTTGTAATTGTGAAGAGACAGCCATCTATTCAGTATTTCCTCGTTCTCTCTCTCCAGCGGCCACCTTCACCATCCTGATGCTGCTGGCCAGCCTGAACAGCTGCGTGAACCCCTGCATCTACCTGGTGTTCAGCGGGAAGCTGCCCGAGAGGCTGGTCGCCCTCATGTGTGTGGACGAGCCCGACCTGAAGGAGTCCATGCAGGAGGAGGCCACCATGGTCAGCTCCCTGTACATCAGCCTCAAAGGCCTGCCAGACTGCAGGTAGAAGGCAGAGTGAGAATCCCCTGCTTTTTTATTTTTAATTTTTAATTTTCACTTTATGGTTGGTTGTCGCACGTCGAGAAGCGGGAGCCAGGGGAAATCTCCCGATGATAGTGAGGATATTTCAGCCGATGTCTCTCTTCCTCCACAAATGGTTGATGTTCAGCGTGAGGCGGGGAAGAGAACGGCTGACGTTTGGAAGCAGCACAACCTTAGACTGAAACACTCAAACCGAGTGAGTCGGTGTCAGACGGAAAAACTCGACTTCGTAGACTTGACAGCTGAAGTGCGTCGCACAAATAAAAATGAAATTGATGCGTTTATGCATCGGCTGCCACAAGAAACAGGAAAAATAATAATAAAAAATCGGTGTTATTGACAGTTAAATTCCTTTGCAACTCGAGTCTATGTTTGCACGGTTACATCGACGTTCTTGACGCTTATTTTAAAAGGTAAAAATAAGCGTGATGCATTTCTTGGTAGAACATGTTGCGCTGAGTTTTCACTTTTTGTGTGTTTCAGTTGTGCTTTGTGTTTCTTTGGAAATGTAAACACGTTGGACTCATGTTTTCATCATGAAGTTGATCCATGCGAATCTGTGGAAAAGATTATTTTAAAGCAAAAATTGCTGACAAATCTCAACATTCCCGATCAGTTTTTGTTGGAATGGGACTATTTTGATACTGGAAGAAAAAAAAAAATATATATATTCTGAAAGTGGATACAATAATCCAAGGGCGTAGGTTTGGTCTAAGTTTTGGTGGGACCTTACAATTTACTGACCAACACCACTACCCCCAGCCCCCGCCCCAACCAGGTCCGGACTATACATAATATATACATAATGTCTGTCGTCCTTTTCTTTTTTGGTGGCGACATGATCTCGGAGACTCATAATGTCAAACTCAGAGGGAGACGCGTTCACTTTCAGCACCATGGACCAAGCTTCCGTTCCGCGTGTGGCCAGCTGGCCGCCGCCTGTTGCAGCTAATCAAAGAACGTCGATCCACGTTCTTTGAGCCAATAGCGGCATGGGTCGTCATAGTTCATAACAGCCAATTTTAAAATGAATGCTACCACTGCGTAGTATATTA
>CAEFZY010019318.1:0-10155 GCA_903066815.1 Brachyrhaphis roseni | reverse complement strand
CACACAGAATAATAATATGAAAACACAACCTTTCAAATAAACTCATAAGTAAATGAACTTAGAAAATTTTCCTAACAAGTCCACTTAACCATTTTTTCAAACCATCTGTTCAGGATGGGGTGTTCTTAGAGTGGCACCGGAGGGGGCTTACTCATTTTAAGGACCTTTTCAGAGAGAAGAATTTGGCATCCTTCGAGGTACTTAGCAATAAATACGATCTACCTAAATCCCATTTTTTTTTAGATATTTGCAAACCAGGAACTTTATCCAGTCCCACCTGTCAGGCTCTCTGCCAGAGGATACACTGTTGGAAACCATCCTGTCATTGAACTCAACTCATAAAGGCCTGATTTCGCGGCTTTTTAATAAAATGTTGAGTATGAAAGAGACCTCCTCACTTAAACTTAAAACTTCATGGGAAGAAGACTTGAACATGACCATACTGGATGAGACCTGGGTCTCTATGCTTAAACTGGTGAATACAACATCTCTGTGTGTGCCACTGTCTCATTCAGTTCAAAATAGTACATAGAGCCCATCTTTCCAAAAGCAAACTATCTCGTTTCTATCCAGAAGTCACCCCTTACTGCGACAAATGCAAAACTGCCGTAGCCACATTGGTTCATATGTATTGGTCCTGCCCGGCTCTTAGTCAGTTCTGGACAGATGTTTTCCGTACGATGTCTGGTTTGCCCGGAGTGGTGGTGACACCTGGTCCTCTCTTGGCTCTTTTTGGTTTCAGTGGTGAGGAGTTGCCTTTACCAGCCTCTAAACGACAGGCTTTGGCATTTTGCTCACTGTTAGCGAGGCGCACAGTCCTGACCAGGTGGAAGGGTGCTGCTCCTCCAACTCACAAGCAGTGGTTATGTGACCTTATGTCATGTTTGAAACTGGAAAGAATTAGATGCTTTCTTCAACACTCAACTGGTAAATTTGAAGAAACATGGGCTAATGGGATTACTTTGTAGGGATTAATTTTCTGTATATTATTTTATGTCTGTGTCGGGAAAAAACACCTCTTTGTATTTACAAACTGTATGTATGAAAAGAAAAACCTCAATAAAAAGACAGTGATTAAAAAAATAATAAAAAAAGCAACTATAGACAAATCTAGTAACTTTCTCAGGATTATTGGAGACTGGCGACAAAACGAGTGCTGAGAGCTGCTGAGCCCCTCACACCCACCAGGCGCTTACAGGTGGTCCGTCTGACTGACAGCAGCCTGCAGCAGAGCAGAGAGGAGACCCAGTCCGTTCAGTAGGAACCAAACATGCACAGTGATCCTGCTCTGGATTACAGTAAATTTAATGTAATTATAGTTTTTCATCTTTTCTGATGCTTTTTTTTTTTTAAAGCATCAGAAATAAATCTCTTAATTTATTAAGAGATTTAATAAATTAAATCTCTTAATTTTTTTGCACAGCCTCATTCACTGATTCATCTTCTCCACATTATGTGCATCTATAATAGAAGTGATTTATTGTCTAGATTAAGTCAAAGTATTTACCTTATTAAATTGTAATTATTAAGTAATTTCATAATGTTTATTTGTAGTTATTGTTTCAAGTATTTATTTTTCATATACTTTATTTTTAATATGATTGTTATACTCTAACAAGAAGGCAAATCACAACAGCAGCAACAACAAAAAATCAAAACATGGTCAATAAACAGCTCTCAGAACAGATAGGTCACCAAGGGAGGGAGACAGCGATGCATCACAAAAAGATCAAACTAAACCCATCCAATGTCCTGAGCTAGTGGCGGTGGAGTTAATTTGGCATATGTTTCAGTAGTTGCAAGTTTTTTTAACCACCTTTACCTGCTAGTTTTGACTCACATGAGCAAATATGCAAGATGCCGATATGCAAATCAAATGGCTCAGATTTGGAGGCAAAAAAAACCATTTGGGACATTCCTAATAACTAATTAACCGGTTCTGTTTAAGTTTCTGTGTGGCTGACCAGGCAGGAGGTCAGGGTAAGGGATGGATATGATCATTACCTGTTTTGATTCAACAGAAAAGGTCATTTGAACTTTGTTTTTCTCTTGTTGCTCTTTGGTTCTGCTCTGCGTCATGAAGCCTCCTTTTTAACTCCTATGATTTGGTTGTACATTTTTAAAATGTCTTCAGTACAGCACAGTAAAGTGCAGCACAGTAGATTTAACTAGGTTATTTTTTATTCTAGTAACAAATATGTCCTCATGTGTCACACTTGTGTTCAGTAGTGACATGTATGGGCTGCGTGTCATCTTTTTTTCCATTCTGCTCCAGTTACATACTGAACAAGTTTCAGAGTGACAGCGTTTGGTTTTAAAGCCAATAACTGCTTTGAAGCTTCTGTTTAATTCACATTCTGAACTCTACCACACAGTGGATGCTCTGCAGGAGGAGGGTCCTCTCAGCATCAGCTGGTGTAGTCCATGTAAGTGGTCAGTTTTAGCCCTCAGACTGGATATGCACACTAGAAAAGCTCTGATTAGTTCAGAAGGTTCTCAGTAATTAGGATCTATAAAAAAAAAAGCCCCAGAAGTTCCTGACTTTCCTGACTTTGCTAAAAGTAAAAGCCTCTGCTCCACACGACCCACTCGTATGGAAATGAACCTGAGATGAGAAGACGCTTCTTTCATACAGAGGCTCAACTCTCCCTGAGAACAGATCAGATGGGTGCTTTGAAATTGGACTAATTCAGCACTTTCTGAGTAAGAAGCGCTCAGTGCAAATATGTGACCAGCATTACCCCTCTGTAAACTACTCCATCCGTGTGTGTGTGCGCGTGGGCGTGTGTGTCCATGTATCCAGGGAGCTTGTGAATTTCTCCACAAGCTGGTGACAGGATCCTGGAGGTATCAGGCTGCAGATCCACACATAGTCCTGTCTTTGATCTGCTTCTATTATTTTGAACAACCTTTAGCTTCTCCTGGAGGATGAATGCATTCATGAGGCTCTGGCACCGGGCAACTTTCCAGCAATCTGTCCATCAAAGCCTCCCTGTGCCTTTGAAACAGAACTTAAACATTAATCCAGTTGGTAACCGTCTGAAAACCCACTTAGTCCTGTGAATATAAACCAAGCTTATGTTGCTCTAATAGTTGGTCCAAATAAAACAGATTCCTTTTACTCTTGTTTGACTGAACTGTATCTCAGTAATTGAGGCTTCGAAACCTTTGCTGATGTTCAGTCAATACAGTAGAGGCTTTGTAAACAAGGAAACGAGTGAAAACTTCTCATTTCATTGATCCTTTGCCAGTTGAAATAGATGATCAGAGATCAGTAATCACTGACGTCAGACCAGTTAGGGTAAGACTGTAGTGATAAAACAACACAGATCCTTCTCCTGCTTCTCTTTAAATCAGCAAACAGAAATAGACAGAATCAAAGCAGCACTATTAAATATGATATTATAATTTTCCCTTGTCTGCCTTTATCCACACAAGTTTGAGTGATATTAAGTAGTTTTGTTTTGCAACTGTAACACATTTCTTTGTTGCTTTTCTTAAGTTTGCACTGCAGAAATGCAAAACCTAACAGGTATTCGTAATCTAGTTTGTAGTGCAAATATTTTAGAAGACTTGAAATAAGAAAGCAAACTTCTAAGTAACTCTTCCAGAGCTTGCTGTAAGTTCAAAAATCTTTAATATTGATGAAAAAGTACTTATTCCATTGCCAGATAATTTCACTTATCTGAAGTGAAGTTATCTTCAGATAATTTTTGAAGTTTCTATAAGTGACATAATCTGCCAGTTGAACCAGTACATTTGAATCAACAGTAAGGAATTATTTACTTAAAACAAGCTCATATATGTATGATTTATAACTAAGAAATGTACAACAGAAACTAGGCTAAAAATACATTGAGTTTGAAGGTCTGTAGATAAAGTTCATTTTATAGATCTGTGGTCCTGGGAGTGAAAGACAAAGTTGAACTAAATCCTTTGGGTGGAACAAATTAATGTTGAAGGATAAGGAAGGTAAACTTTATTCAGTCCTTAAGTAGGGTAATGTGGATAATTAGGTGGCCATGCTTCTTATGAATGTTTGTTTTTTGTTGTCAGTTTTCTGTTCTGTGGTTGCTGCCAGTAGAACACTTTGTCTATATTCACCTAAACACAGAACAGCTGCTCCCAAAGAAATTTAATAACCCCGGGCAGGAAGACAAATGTACAAACATGTTCATTGTCATTGTATTTTACTTAAATAGCAAAAGAAAAACTAAACATTAAAAATAACTGCTAAAGTTCTGTCCCACCCACTGCACTGTAGAACTGGTATGATCCAAGTCTCTTTGGCTCCAGTTGATCTCTGCCTTCATCAGTTTAATGATGTGCTGGCAGAAGAATTACTGGGGTTTTATGTCAACTTCATGACATTACAAATATTTGAACTGAGAAAAACATTTCCACGTTCAACTTTATTGTATGAAGCATAAATCCAGTTGGTAAATGAAGCATCCCTCCAGAGCCTCTCCTCCTCACTGCTGATTACAAATACCTCTTACATCATAAATGTGTTAAAAAGTGAGTGAGAACCTCTGAAGCTGAATCCAGCCTGTGTTTTCTGTGTGTCTTGTAATCCTTCCCTAATCCCTGCAGGTACTGAAACACTCCAACAGTCCAGCTAATGATCATAGAGCAGCCGGTTATCTGGCTGCATCATCTACTGTAACACATCATAATGTGCCTCTGATTCTGCTGCTCTCTGTTTGCAGCATCTCTTCTGAAAGGACTGAAGCATGCCAACATCGTGCTCCTCCATGACATCATCCACACCAAGGAAACCCTGACTCTGGTGTTCGAGTATGTGGTGAGTTTGAGCTCTGACCTCAGCTGTGTGTTGGGTGGACCACAGAGCTCCAAATGTAGATTAAAAGTCTGACTTCAGGGAAACCATAGTTCTGATGAGTATCTATATTTATTTTTTGCTTTGTGAGACCTTTCAGTTTTTCATACCCAGCTCTCTGGAACACGAGCTGTGAATATTTTAACTGGTAAACTTTTGCTCGGTTCACAGGCCTTTAAAAACTGTTAAAGCTCTCATGGATTTCTTTTAGTTTCTGCTAAAGTAATAAAGGTGTGTGTTGTTGTGGAGGGCGGGGGGATGTGCCTCTCTTTAGCAGCCACTGGGTGGGAGGTGGGGTGGGGTCCGCCCTGTGCAGGTTGCCGCTCCAATGCAGGGCTACATTTCTATTCAGATGAATCTTTGATCTTCAGCTTGTGAGCGGATGAGCGGATCTGGATCCCTCCTCCATCTTACTCAGCTTTTCAGCCAGGGTGGGGTAAATGGAGTGGTCTGATGCAGTTTACAATCTGGTTCTGCTTGTGAGATATGAGTATAGAACTCAACAGATTCTGTTTAAATTAAACATGATGGAAAAGATCAGCTCATTAGGTTATTGTTCCTGCTGGATCTTCTCTTATCGTCTGTTCAAAACAGTAAATCCTTCCCATATGGAGCAGACTGACTGCTAGGGGTATCGCTGGTGGAAACTTCAAGTTAATGTCAAGTTTGGTGCTGTTGCTCATAAGGATGCAGAAAAACACATTATAGATTTTTCTAAAAGCTAATGGAGAGTGACGGCAGGAGGGGAAAATGAGAGGACAGAAAACCGACGGGTTAAATCAGTGGCAAGTATTAGAGAGAGATGGAGATAATGGAAATAAAAAGGGGAAAGATGAAAACAGAGATGTGGTGCATGGCTTTGTGGGAGATGGACAGGCATGTCTGCGTGTGAATTATTCAGCAGGCTCCTTTGGTGTGAGCAGCAGTGGGAGATTGTAAATATCTCTGTGATTTCCAAACCACTGCCTCCTCCATCCATAAATCTGCTCACAAAGCACCAAAACGCTGCCTGCCTGCCAAACATGTTAGTGAGGACTCTGTCGGTTCATGTGGTCGACTTTGACAAAATACAAACACTCTTCCTGTTTTGTGGTCCCCTGAAAAGAGAAGAAATGCAGATATTATTACTGTATGAAGTGTCTTTGCTCAGAGATCAACAGGAATCAAATTCTGATCTGAGTGCCTCTATTAAAGACAGAAAAACTGCAATTCATTCATTGCTGCTGTAAAAATAACATGTAGATCAATCAGAACTTCCTGCTGCTTCAGTGAACTCTGTATTCCACTGTAGTATAGGACAAGTCAACTGTAGTAAGCAAAGCATTTTGTAAAATTGATTGAAATAAAAATGATAACTGCTGTTGTCTTTCATGTTGCAGCACACAGACCTGTGTCAGTACATGGACAAACACCCAGGCGGTCTCCACCCAGACAACGTGAAGGTAATGCTTCTCTTCTAGAGCCTGGATTTTTTATCATTGACCCCGAACTGTTTGGTCTCTTAGTCAGTGATCAATCTGGGTTTAGTGAACACAACCTCCAATCCCTAGCAGGATTGGTAGGCATCTGCCTTTGTTTTCATTATTCATTTAATTGTACAACTTTTTCTTGAGGGTTGGAATACTTTACCATGTGATTAGTTGTTGGAAGCTTCTCAGTTCTGGTAGTTCAGTGGTTCTTGTGTGTTGGGTCTCTGAGAGACAAGTAAACAGCTCAAAGGCTGCTGGTCCCAACAGGAATCTACACATTAACTTAAGGTTACAGGAATGTCATGTTAAATGGTTTTCCAAACCTTTACAAATTAAGATCTGAAAAGTGTGGTGTGCATCTGCATTCAGCTCTTTCATGTTTAACACTTTGTAGAATCACCTTTTGGGGTTTGTCTCTGGCAGCCGTGAAAATCTTCAGACTGAAATTTTTGTTTGTTTTTCTTTGCCAAGCTCAGTCAGACTGGATGGAGAAGATTTGCAAACACCAAGAAAATCTACAGAACCAACAGATTAAGAATTCATTTTTCTGTCAGCATACCTGTACGTCTACACCTAGAGAGAAACAAAAAACAATAGCAATAGCAAACAACCAGCGTATGGGTGTGTAATAATAATTAGAACATCACTGAAAAGTACACAGACCTCTTGCTAAATAATCTGCAGGACTCCTGCCATACAGATAGCAGGTAAACTATGGCAAGAGGATGATTTAGCTCACTCCACTGTTTGAATACATCACCAGCAAATGTTCAAAAAGCAGAAAGTTACTATTCTGTCATCTTAAAACAGTGATTAGTTAATTTTGACCTCCTTTAGATGACACAGGGGTGGCAGTCTGTGCTGGTGAAGCTACAAGCCTTTCTTGTATGACCGTGCAGCGTTCTGAGTCACTCATGCTGCCTGTGTTTGCACGACTGCAGGACTCAGCTAACATAAATTAACAGGTGGGAAGAAGCGATAATGTGGTGAACCAGGCATCTTGGTGGTGGAGGGGGTGTTAGGATGTTCTGTCATGCAGGGGGGTGACAGTTCAGGCTCCATCTGTCATCCAGCAGCTCATAAGTTTCAACGCCACAGATTTACAGAAGGTCCGTGTGATTCTCCTGCTGCCAGCAGCCGTGCGAGTCACATGGACAATGTGAGATTACTGCAGGAGAGCCGAGCGAGGTGTTCACACCCATCAACTCTGTTACCTAACAGTGAGACTCCTGCCACGTAGTTTCCTAAGTGTTAATGGGGTTCGTGACTTTATGCAGACATGACATGTGAATTGGAACCACACGTATCATTATGAAGATGGTTAGAGTAGTCCATCACTTCCTCTTTGCTGTTCTGTGCAGCATGGTGTTGGGTAAGCCTCAAATATAGATGCTTCCACTGTCCATCACTTCAGGAGGGGCATAACCAGGGTTTGGGTGGTGGCAGCACTCTGCAAAGGTTTTATATTCTACAGTAGCCCTAGTCAGGAGCACTTGGTGTGATTTTCTGACCTGTTCAATATTAATATAGAAAGTAGACCTCTGGTACTCTTGGTGGTAGCCTCCTACAGCTAGCTAAAATCTGCAAATACTTACCACCCCCTCTAACAACACTTAGAATTTCTTAGTTTAGTAAAACACTGAGGTAACTTTTTAATAGAACACTGATAGATAGAACATTAACCTCTCACCGATAGTCGAGAGGTTAATGCTCCCGGCTGGCAGCAGGTTGACCCGGGTTCGATTCCTGGCTCCTACCACTCCACATTTCGTTGCTTGTACTTGTGACAGTGCAATGACAATAAAGTTGAATTATTATTAAAAGCATTATATGTACAAACATGGAATGTAACCTGTTTAACCTTTTCATCCATTTTAACTGAACTCTTTCACTCTACCTTCCCCTTTCAGCCTCTGACTGAGCCTAAAGGAGGCAGACTGATGTTCAGTTCAGCCACAGGCCAGCACCAACCTGAGAAGAAGCACCATGAGGAACATTAATGTCACACAGATGTGCTATTGTTTACTAATCAGAGGGATAAAAGCTATTAGTGTCTCTGCTTCCTGACCAAATTAACATGCGGGGACGTAGCCTAACAGTCCCTGCTGCTGTAATTAACGGCCATCAGCAGAGTGGTGAGAGCATGCGAGTGTCACTGCAGCTCCACTCAAACTGATCTGAGGTCTGTGCCTGAACTGGTTGGTCCTGGGTGAAACCCAGTGGAAACGGCACAGTGCCATTAACCCTTCCTGCCCCATTGACTGTAGTTTGTTAGCAGGACGGCTGTAATCCAACGCCCGGCAGGATGACCTCACTCTGACTACTGCTCAAGTGCTCCTTTATATTACATTAGGCCCAGTCGGATGAAGGAGCCTGACTCACTGACATCCTCATATATCAGAGGTAAAGTGATGCCCACAAACCCAGAATCGGGGAGCGTTTGTCCCTCATAATTAAGTTTAGCGAAAGCTGAAAGCTCCTGTCAGCATTGTTAGCACACTGGGTACAAATATGGAAGAAATAGTTCATCTAGTATTGTGGGAGCGTAATCAGGACCTTTATTCCCAAGAGACACTAGTTTTTAAAATAACCCTGTTGGCATATTTTATCTGTACTACTAATTATTCAAATATATGCACCTCTTTTTATAATCTATAGAAGACAGGAATGTAACACATAGCAACATTTTTATTATCCATTCTTCAGTGAGGATGGCAAGGAAGTTGAACAAAAATCTCACTGAGAGAGACATGCAGCTGTCTGGCATGTTGGTTCATGCATTCCCATAAGAACAGTTAGGTATGTCAGCATGGAGGCTGATTTTTCAGGATGTTCTGGAACCAAAATCAGGCTCTAAAAGCCACTTCAGCTATGAAATTACTGCACATATTAAAAAACTTAAAATACATTAGACATCACAGCCATATTTGACGCCTTGAAATTGACCTCCATCTCTTTAAGAGCCTGGTAGTCTTTCCACATCATCACAACTATCATTCTCTATGCTGTTAATTGTTAGGAGGATTGTAGCTTGTATGATAAGCTCAGCAGCTCCACCAGATGTTTGCTAACTGCTGCTACTGCTAGTCTGGAGGTGCAGTGGATGGATGCTCTATAGGCAGAAGTTTGGCTGGAGATTGAAGCTCCAAGGCTGAGCTTTGGTGAGCAGAAGTCATGTTAAAGCTACAGCACTAACACATGTCTCCCGGCTCTGCACTATGAAAAGTGCGTTTGGACTACAGTTCATTCTATGGACTTATTTACATTAATTCTTTTGGGTTAGTGATGACAACTTACTTGTGTTGAATTAACTTAAAAGTAAAAAAAAAACAACTTGAGGGAACTTTTTAGTTTGACTTTACTTGGAGCAGTTAAGTTCAATGCCATGTTCACAGATCTGTGAGGGAGATAGAGAGGACCCAGAAGTCTGGCTGATTCAGAAAGATGTGCAAGGAGGAAGCTAAATGATAAATAGTAATTGTCCTGTACTTCTATATCACTTTATCTAGTCTAGGGGACCCCGAAGTGCTTCACATAATAGTCAGTCATTCACCCATTCACAAACTGATGGTGGTAAGCTACACTGTAGCCTCAGTTGCTTTGGGGCAGACTGACAGGAGTGAGGCTGCCATGCAATCAGGAGCTGGATATCCTTCTCTGTGTAACTCTGTGACTGTTAGAGACGACTGAGCTCTGTCCCACTGGCAATAAGTCCACCTCCAGTGATATATATTTAAAAAAAAATTCCCTTCTCACCCACCGCGGGTGGTGTTTCTTCCTCTTAGCTCGGGTCCTCTACCAGAGGCCTGGGAGCTTGAGGGTTCTGCGCAGTATCTTGGCTGTGCC
>CAEFZY010019312.1:0-57544 GCA_903066815.1 Brachyrhaphis roseni | reverse complement strand
TATATATATATATATATATATATATATATATATATATAGTAAAGTGCAGGTCAGTGTTCAGATCTAGTGTGACAGATAATTTGTGTAATACCTCTCCCTTCCGTCTCACCAGTCATTCTTGTTGCCACACCATGCACCAAAATCATTCGGGATGGGACAGTGCAAGGTGCATTATGGTAACAAAATGGGTTTCAACTAATATGAGAGTGTCGCAAATCATACTACTGTTTGAGGATATTGTTGCTGCAACACTCATATTGTTTTTTGACATACACTGATTATTTCTTATTCCATTCACTGTGAGGTGGAAAGTGAGGGCTGTATTATTCATGACATATAAAATGAACACATTTTAGTCTGTAATTGCATGACGTTCTTATTTAGTTTCCAGCAACACATTGTTGTTTGCACTTTTTGAAAGATCTGTATCAACAGCTCTCGTGGTTACACGGTTACATACTTGAGCACCTAAACATTTATGGATGAAAGGGACCTAAGACTCCAAAGAGCAGGAAGAGAGGAGAGACAGAGCAGGAGCAGAAGTGAAAGGGTCACCCATCTGCCGAGATGATAATGAAAGAATAATAATAGAGTACAGGATGAAATTACTGAGCTTTATCCACAATATCTTCTCTCATTAGAGGCAGCACTAATGTTGCCGTTTATGCTTGTGTTCTACCCTAGCTCCCCCTAATTAGGCGTGAGCTTCTAAAAATAACTTGCAAACTAAATAGTGGCATGAAAGTACATGCAAATCTGTTGATGTAGAGGAATAATGGTGGCAGGGTAGAGGAGGAGTGGGGAGGGGATTAGTGGTGCGCTACAGACTAAAGTAATTGAGTTGGGTTGTGTTGACACCCAGGCACAGTCAGAGGGCCTATGTTGTGGAACGTGCTGTGTGCGTGCATGCATGCTACAAGGCTCAGGCAGCATTTGTTTTGTGCGGCTGGTGTCATGGTAAAGGTGTTAGCTCTGGATAAAAGGCTGGAAAGATACTAATCCCTGCATTACTTCAGAGAAGAGGAGCAGGGTGGAACCTTCCTCCTGTGAAACAGCATGGACAATCTGTTGCAACACCTGAGCAGGGCACAGTATGGACAGAAACAGGGCGCAGGGCTTGGCACCGCCATGACAAAAGCCCTCAGGCATCATTCAGGAGCAAGGAAAGAACACATTTTTTAAAGCATGCTTTTGAGAAGTAAATAAAATTAATGCACACTATTTAATGTTATGTGAGAGCGCCAAATGCTCATAAAACCACAGGTAGATTTTTACTGCATACGTACAGATCCTCATCTTCAACCTGCTGGAAGCCAGAGTACCCCGAGGTTCAATTTAAAACACAAAGAGATCTTTGCAAGAGTCGAATTGAAAAAGGAAACATTAAAGCTCTGAGGAACAGTACTAAACAGTGTGCAACAACCAAGTCCATTTTAGTGAGAAAAATGTATAATAACAAAGACCTGAACCTTCACAGGGCTACTGTTTAACTGAAAGGCTTTTCAATAAAATCAGACTTAAATCAAAGTAGAAAGAAGAGATAAATAATACAGTGACTTGGGGCATTTTCTACGCAGTTTAAATAATTCAAAAAGAATGTTCAACTTGGCTTAATACAGACTGGTAAGTAAATGTACGAGCAAAACATAATCTAAAAAAGAAAAACACAAGTTGTTGTTTAATGATTGTTATTAACTAATTTTTCCATCTCTAACCATATTTTCAACATACAACAAAAACTTGCCACATAAGTATTGTTATTTCAACAGAGATGTGTTTCTAGTAGATTGTAAAGCAGAGAAAATCACAGGTCACTTTAGAAATGTTTTTTTTTATTTTTAGAAATGTTGGCAAAGTGCTGAATATGCTAATGTGAAACTGCATTTTTCAGGTCTTCCTTGCTATTTGAAAAATATGAAAGCGCAGCTACTTTGATAATATCATCCTTTATGACAAGCAGAATTTATTTTTCAGTTATTTATGTATTTGCTTTACCATTTGTTGACATATTAGAAAGCTGGTCAGTGTGACAGGTCACTGCAACCATAGATTAGGAAAGATAAACTTTATTTGAACTAGGGAAAGGAAACTGGTTTAGTGCTGGCTTGAAGTGAAACATCCCAGAAATGTAAAAAATGAAAAAAAGCAATGTGAAAAGAGTTTATAATTTCTATATTCAAAGTTAATGTGCTATTCCTGGAATACAGGGTAAGGATCATGTGATCACCTTGCTTTCCAGGTTCTTGGGGAATTTTGTTGAGAAAATTGCTCAAATTTTCTCAACAAAAAGATTAGAGCTTTTTTTTTTTTGCTGTATAACATCTATGATACCTTATACCTTATCTGTATGATGCCTTATAAAAAATAAGGTATAATATGCAGATAAGGTATATTATATCTTATCTGTCGCAAATCATAAAGCTGTCAAAATCCCAGTCACTTTTCCCAATGTTAGATATTATTTGAGCACTAGTGAGTTTAAATTTGTTCACTGAGCAATATCACCAGAGGATCCCAAATCATTGTTATGATAATTAGTCCTCAGTGAAATTATGCAGATGAAACAAATGAATGGGCAAAAGTTTTTGAGTATTACACCAGGGAAAATTATTTATTTTCTAGTTAATGATATTAGAGGAATCAATGTCTGTGAGCCTCGCAGATAAAGGAACAAAAAAATAGACTAAATATCCCTCCCAAGGATATCTGAAACCCCAGATGGAAAATGAGAAAAACCCTTTATCACTGTGCACTTTTCTCACGCATCCAAAAAATCCCACCAGCTTCAAAGAGCTGCTGAAACTTAAAATAGCTCAAAAACATTGGGTTGTAAATTTACCAGTTGCATTACAATTTTTGTGACTGCAAAAGTAGAGGTTTATTGCAGTGTGTGTTCAAAGGGGGACATGTGATGACTAATTTCTGCCTTGAATTTGGTCCATTTGGTATCACTTCCAACCCACCTCAGCCCATTACTACAGCTCTGAGTCACAAACCTCCAGACCTGAGGCTGTCAGCAGGAGTCCCTTTGAAAGGGGTTTGGTGTAAACACACGGAGACACACGCAAACGCACCCACGCTGACACGCCCGCACACACAAGCATACAAGTACCCACATGCACAGAAAGCCATTCTGATGTTTTTCCTCACACGTTCATTTTGCGCACAGTTTTCTTTCTTCCCTCATATCTTTCCTTCCTGCACACACAAACATCTTTAATCTCCAAGAATCTGATCATTTTATAGAGCATCTGTGTGTTGGCGTAGGCAGCGATACAGTCGTGCTGTTTCACCCAGCTCAGACCAGCTCTCAGATCAATATCCTGTCCCCTGGCAGCCAGCACGCTCAGGCCAGACGGACTGCTTCAAAAACCACGTCCTTGTCATTTCGCAAAATAAAAAGAAAACAATATGGATGTTATTAACTTTCTGATGCATGCAGCACATTTTCCAGTGAACTGTATCGTAAGGTGCATGCTTATGTGTTGTTTTAGTGATAAACTACTATGAATGAATGTAGTAACCTTCACAAGTATGAGCATGCTTACATAAAAAAGCCAGAAATCAAAATAAACACACTATAGAACACAGAATTATACTTTTTTTAAAATGTCATGTTCGAAAGTTGTAAACACTAATTCCATTGGTAGCGTTTTAATATGTTTGGAAGAATCCATTGGTAATCTTTTAATGTAACATTTTTGGTATATTGCACAATTTTCACTATATTTTCAGAGATTTGTTTTTCTTCTTTTATGCAAACTGTACAGATGCTAAATGCCAAATCTCTGACTAAGGAACGATTGGAAGCAAAAGTTATTTATCGTAAACATAAAACTGGTTGGGATACTTTGGTAATCAAAATCCAATAAACGATGCAAGCAAAATAAACCGCCACTGCTTTTCATATAACTTTTCATATAACATACCACATGTACATAGTTTTTTAAACTTGACTGATCTATCAATGCATCCAAATCTTTTATCTTCAGTGGCTGTGATAGGTGATTTATTTTTAGTAGTTTAGGATGGGGTGTGCAGATTGTTCACCTAGACTGAGTGGGGTTGCGGTGCTCTCCGAGGCTAGCTGGTCCCTTTCACAGACCTGTCAGCACCTGACGGCCCTTCAGGATCAAGGTGACTTATGGGGGAGCATTTGGCACTATGATGCTGCGGTCAGAATTCTATTCCCTGACATATTACAGTGTCCGACAAGCTGCCACTTGCGGCAGTGTGGCTGTTATGGCTTTGATAATTGAAGTGCTCAGAGGTAGATGGGTTGGATAGATGAAGCCCAGATAGTCAATGGATCAATAGCGGGATTGTGAGCTCTAGCTGATGGAGCTAAATAGGCCAGGTGGACTGAGCCTGAGCCGAAGATAACAATATGAAGTCATAAGGCCTTTTATGTCCACATTCTTTTTGTTTTAAATGTATCTGGCACCTTGAGAAAATTGTTGTTATGGGAGTGAATGACTCAAAGCTAATAAATTCCATTTACTGTAGATGCTTATACCTTAGGCACTGTGTGTAATATACAGAAAAGTGACAGTAGTTACAAATGTTATGAAAAGCAATATCTCATAGCTGGTAGGCGACATGCAGGTGTATTGTTTGGGGTATCCTTTAGGTTTTACCATTATTGCGTTATCTCCTTAGTCCCTTTTCAATGATTGAACCATCTATTTGCCTGTCGCCTTCCTGGCAAATAGACAAACACACTGCTCAGCAATCACAGTGTGGCAGGAAACAGATTTCAGAATTGTCATTCATGATACTCATAAGTCAATAGCTATGACTTTATCGCCAGGAAAACACACAGACAGTTTGTTCATGGACTTAATTGAACAGGAATAGTTGAGCCCCAGTGTGATGCACACAAGGTAATTTTCATATCGCTCAAATGTCACCAGCCGATGGGGTGACAGGCTGGTGGCCACCTGTCAAGGCTCCCTGAGATGAGTACCAAGAAAAAAAAACACCCTCAGTCCAGAATTAAAGACGGTGTATAGTACAGAGGCTAATGCTGAATTTAATTTAAGCTCTTCAAATGTGACTACATTTGGTAATAACTGAAAAAACAAAATATTGAACATTAACACAGTCACTAACACAGTCAGTGCTAAATATAGAGAATGATGAAAACAAAAAGTATGTAATAACCACTTGTAACTGACACTCATCTATGCCAGGACTGATTCTGCATGAGAATGAAATGTAAAACAATGTAAAGGAAATAAATCATGTCATCCAGATATTAGGACAGGGCTTTGGATCAAGAACAAGGAAGGACTAGGAAGAGTCACATCAGTATGATAAGCAGAATTTGTTACTCATGTGAGTTAAGAACAAGAAACTGAGAATATAATTTACACAAACTTACTTAATTTGTAAAAACATTGCCTGGCTCAAAGAAATATAAGTTAATTCAGCCGTTATATTCATATAATAGGGTCAGAATCTGACTTAAAAAACATAAAGTTACGGATCATTGTAGCGGTATAAAAATGTTGGGAATAATTTCTTTCGGTACTTTGTATCCTTTATTTACTAGTTTAGCATTTTTACCATCCACAGCTATAATAATGATAATGAGTTCACTATACCTCAATGGCCTCTACAGTCAACGGTTGTCATTCCAGCAGAATATTTTTAAGATATGGTGCAATGGGTGATGTGCATCATGGCAGACAACTCTCCGGCAACTACATGTGTTGTGTCAATATGGACCAGAAATTTTGGATAAGATTACTGATACCAGAAAATGAAAGCTGGGCAAAACCAGTAGGAGTACATTATAAAGTTTCTAAGGAGTCTGTTACATTCTCTGAAGAAACAGACAAAAACTGAGTGGGAGCGTCAAAATCATAGAACAGATGTAGAGTAACTCTGACTTAGAGAAAGAGCGGCAATCCATGGAGGGGGTAAAAACTTTAAGTATAACAGGGAGTTGTAGTGAGAAAGAGAAACATCCAATTAGCAGGAAGTCAGCAGGTGTGCTTTCTCTCTAGAGCCCCACACCTTTGTCCCCCACTCCTCCCATTTCCTTTTCTTACCCCTCCCCCTCCTCCCATCCCTGGTATGGGGTAGAGGAGGGGGTGAACTAATGCTGTGCACGCCTTAAAGAGCAGGGCGTTGCTGTGGCAACCGTCTGGCACGCTCTGTCTCCAGGGAAACGGAAATGTCACAGCTTAAGAGGTCTCACAGAAAGTGAGTCAGGAAGAAAGAGACAGAAAAGCAGCCAAAGAGGAACAGGTAAAAATGAGGATTCACAGCGATGATACTGAGGCTTTCACTTCCTGTGTATGAAGCAAGACTGACACATTATCTGTGCATTTCTCTAAAATTAAATGAATCACCTGGCATCGCCCTCCAAACCACCCACGCACTCCTTAAATTAGTTTACTGGGACAAGAGATGACAGGGTAGACGGTAATCTTAAAACAGTCCCTTAGTATAAAGCTGAAACATAAGTCACCTGCCAGGCCTCTGAGAGCTAATCAACCTTCATTTATTTAATCAAATATTTACTGTCATGTGCAGTCAAGAAGCCTGAGGGTGTGGTGGGAAAACTAAGACTTGCATTGGCAGCATGTGGCGAGGGTGAATGTGACCGGTGTTTGCCGCTGAGCAACGGGCTGACCCTCCAAATCACACATTAGCCAGGGCTGACTTGCTGAAAGCCCATTAACCTGAATGGCCACTGATTGCTCCACTATTAACACAGTCTGACTTCTTTCCTCCAGGGTTGTACCCACTTACACAGATGCTTTAGCGCCCCTCAAGGTCTTGGCATAATCAGGGTAAACAAATGTCGTTTCTTTGTCATGGCAATGCCACTTTGTGTGATATATGCCACACGGTACAATTATACTTGTTCCCACTTTTTTCAATTTGTTTACTAAGTGTGCCCATCTGGCATAATTGACCTTTTGTGTGTGTTCTGTCATAATTCAGAAAGGTTGTCTGAATTGCATTGGAAAGTCACATAAAAAGTGTCAGGTTTGTGTTTGTGCCATGTGTGGACTTGTGCCAACATGACAGGACCGGAGGTTGCTGGGGAAAGACACTAGTCAACTAAATGGAGCATTTCTCCAGCATACTGCTAGAAAGTGTGGCCTGGCCATGCCTAATTTACTTCCTGTTTTGTCATTGTTGTCTCCATTCCTCGGTTGATTAAGCCAAGCTCAAGCAGCTATGCTCAACAAATAGCCTAATTGAGTACGACCTTGGCAAATGATATATCAGCTCTGTCGTCCAAAAAACACCACCTGCACCAGACGCTGGTCTCAGGCAGCCTCTCACTCTGTGGGCTGCTGCACCAGGCACAACAAACATAAACCAAGGATTTGCCTCCTGAGCCAAAGTCATTTCTTGCACGACCTTTCCCACAAATCACATTGATGACACAGGGCTGGATAGATCACCGAAATAGGACACATTTGTATCACTTAGACCTTTCATCAGATGCAAGCAGATACTCATCTATTCTTCCTCTTTCCATTTGCAACTTTCACCCCACAGCCTGCACATCGAAGGTAAAGTAAGTGAACAAAACATCCTGTCTCCACACAGCTGCAGTAGTCTTAAGCAGGACAGAAATCTCATTAAATTTCCATCCAGACTCAGTGTTTAGTTAGGAATTGGAATGAAGGAAGGAAAGGGGGCTGGTAGTTTGCGTTCAAAGGGTCCCACTTTAAAAGATCTGATGGCTCTCTCGATGTAGTCTCCGGTGGGATCTCTTACAGGATACAGATGCCTGTTCTGAGATGGCTTCATACCTAATGAGTCTGAGCTCCAGCAGAGCTGCACACAAAGTAACGCTGCTCTCAATTCTCTGTTTGTTTGCCACCGCCAGCCCCACCCTTGTTGCTCGCTCTCTCACTCAGAACTGAGCGATGTTCTTGCCCACAGCTAGTGTGTGACACTGATGTGTTTCTCAGGAGGGATGTGTATCCTGCAGGTAAACACCTGGAGGCTGAAAAATCACCCTCCGAAAGCAGGCGACAGGGGCTGTTCTGTAGCCAGGGACTGTTAACAAAGTGAGACTCATTCGTCTGCCTGTCTCTGTGCCTGCCTTGATCTGTGCACTAAGGAACCAGATGACAGGACCAAATTCTGAATGGTGAGACACACCTGAAGCATGTTTGACATTTCTCTGAATTATCTGTGCACAACATAAATTTGAACAGTTGCTTTGAGTGCAACAAGCATTGCGCAAGAGATGTATGTTATTTTGTGTATTTTTGTGTGTTTGTGCGAGGCAGAGCCCATGCTGTTGTGACCTCTGCTAAAGATGTGGCGAGGACAGTGGCTCAGTAAACAGGAGGCTTTTCTTCCATGGTCCCTTTGAGCTGAGCCGCATCTGGCATGGAGGTGGGAAAGGAATGTGTTCATAAAAATAGGTCATCCTGCCAATAAGTAGTCTGAGAGGATGGCAGAGAGGTTACCACATCCAGGAAAGGGAATGGAAGAATGTGCCTGTCTGTCCATCATTATCAGCCTGCTGGGAGATTAGAAGAGAGTTGTGGGGGAGAAGAAGGGAAACAAGACATTTCTGTCTCGCTCTTGCTGTTACACAGAGGTCACATACTGTCTTGAACATATGAGCACTCTGTACTGCTGATAATTTCAGTGACACCATCCACAGGCATCCACTTCTTTAAATTCGAACAGAAAAATCACACTGGGGGGCAATGCATACTGTAGCTCATTAAAATTTCACTTTAGAGCTCTTTGACGAGCTTCGAGCTTCAAGACAGCATGCAATCGAGGGCGTGTGAGAAGTCCCTCAAGGCCACTCACAAAAGACAAATTGCGGGAGGTGTCTATGTTCGCTGCCATCAGGGCGATTAATGCATACTTCTCCAAGGGCTCCATACAGTCCACAGTCTTCATGCCATTATGTGCCTCCTCCGAATGAGCCGTCACCTTATGGACGCCTGCTGTCCCAAGGCAGAATAGCTTTAATCAAACTCTGTGAGGAGCCAAGAGTCACTGGGGACAAGTTTTATTGGGAGTTAACTTATAAGAATGAAGGAGCCATGCAATCTCAGCTCCTCCCAGATGGGATGGAGGGATTAAACTGTGACGAAATGGCAGAGATGGATGGAAGGAGAAGACCATTTCTACATGCTGCTCCCCGTCTGTAGCCAGGAGAGCTGTCATGATAGCTAGCATCTCCTGCTTATTTATTGACACCTTTCATTCACCGACCAACTGACTGGGGGGTTTAAATGCACCTGGGTTCTTACACATAAATGCGCCCGGCTTAAGCCGTCCTACCTTCATAACATCCATCAGCCCATAATTTTGTCAAGCATCTCTAACATCATTCACTGCAAAAGGATTTTACAAATACAAGACTAATAATGTATTCCATTCCACACCTCCCTGCAAATGTGCCAGGGGATTTATTAAAAACACTTCCCGTAGTTAACAATCTGCATATGGCCAATATCACAAGACTTCATTAGATAAATAATCTGGGATCACATCTCCCCTCAGTTGTTTGTAAATCCAATTATTGCCTTATCAAATTGGATTCTGACGTTATTATTTTTATTTTTTCAGGGTGTGGTGGCTGGTGCTGGGATGATGAAAATGGTGCAGTTTAATATCAGGGCTCCTGATAAATGTGTTTGGTTTCATCACTGCAGCTGTAGACGGTCCAAAGGGCAGACGCAGTGCTCTGGAGCATGGACAACTGCTGGGATGACTCTCGCGTTAATCATATTAGAGCACAGCTCCAAGGTGTGAGGAGGACATTTGCACACAAAGAAATGTGTTTAGAACAAAACTGGCAAGCCACAGCAGGGAGCTTCCAGCGCTACACGAGCTGGATGGTAGTGCTTAATGTTTAAAGATGCAGAGAAGCTCTAACTTTTTACAGAGAGCATAATTAGTTGTGAAGCATCAAATAGACAACAAAGCACTGCATTAAACAGACTCTCATGCATATCCTGCACCAGCTACGAAGAGTTGACATTCTTACATAAGACAAAGAGTTCCCATCTTTGTTTTTTTTCACATCCTCTAATCTCTCCTTCTTACAGGACCGTCTACATGTTTTCAAAAATAAATATGAAGGCAGCGGAAGAGAGAAAGGAAGGGGAAGAATCCTCTGTGGGGCTAGTGCAATAAAATTGTTCCGAACAAGTTTTCCCTGGAGGCAGAAAAAGAATGGCAGTCCCCAGAGTTCCTGTGTCCACGTTGACTGATACTCCAACAGCCGTGATCTCAAGGGAGGCATGAGAAAAGAAATATATAAATAAACTAAAGAAAAGTGGAAACCCTCTTGTGCTCCCAACTGTTCTCTCTTTTTTGACGCTGCTTTGTTAGGAAAAAAAGTGGCTTCTCTCTTTTAAATGCAATTGGAAACACGCAAAGCAAAGAAAAGAAAAAAGTAGACACCCTACGGAGAAAAGGAAGAGCAGAGTGAACATGAGAGCAAGGTGAGGTTTTTTTTCCCCTTTTACATAAACAGCTAAACTAGAAAAAGTGGAGCAACTTGTCAGCATACTCTTTGGAATTTAAACAAGCGATAAGAGTATACGTTTTATTTCCCTGCAAATAAGTGCAATTAGGGGAAAGTGACTTAAAAGTCTCCATATGAAAAACAAATTTAAAATCACTAAAAATAAAATAAAATAATACAACAGTATAAAGAGACTTCAATGTTTGGTCAGAAGTCAAAGGTCAATTTGTTGGAAATGCTATTGTTGCTGCTGCAAAGTCTGTGTCACTAAGAACAGCAAAGTTTTGCAAGACAAAATCTTATTACTTTGGGAAGAGACAAATCTCAAGCATTTGGGTTTTTCCTTCTTTTATTTAACTTATCCGGTGCTGATTACTGACATGAACAGTATGAAGATTTTTATCTGTTTAAAGCTTACAAGCAAAATAAACCAAATATTATACATGAAAATGTCTTTGAACCTAGGCTGCTTTATGTGTTGATGGAAAAACAACTGAGTGTTGACTAAAGAAGTTCCATATGCCCATAGAAAGCAATACAGTGCAAATAAGCATAGGATAGAAACTGAAATGTCAGCTTTTAATAAGTTTACTAATCCTTTTTCCAATTAGATTTTTTTTTCTCATTTTCATTTTCCATTTTGTCAGAATTCCATGTTTGACAAAGTAAACCCATAAATCTGCCCAAGAAAAATAACTAATGACATTGTTAATTTCTCCAGCTCATTAAAATAAAAAAAATTTTTTCTAATTCTTTTTTTTATCTCTTTAAGCAGTTTTGTGTTTAGTTATTTTATATAAAAGTTAATACAGTAAAATAAAAAACGATAAACTATTCAGATGTGAAGTTAAGGTTTACACTACAATTGGTCATTATTACAGGGTCTGCAATATAGTAATTAAATCCACCAAATTCGACATACTAATGTTAATGTTTTATATCTTTATTTCCTTTTTTTAAAGCAATCAATAGTCTATTCCAACCAGGAGCTTCCAAATAGATTTCTTGATTCCATGGAGGAGTGAACTCTGTTTTAGAAATTTGCTGTTGCATACAAAACTTCACATAAAATACAAGTAGCTTCATCCTTTATTTCTAAAGGTCTCTAACTTGACTTACATTCAGTTTCTAAAATTCATATGAAATAGAAAGGATCTTAGGCAGATGTTTGCCAAGGTGCCACACTATAAAATTGGCTTACTTTCTCTGTGTTTTAATGAATTGTTGATAAAATAATAGCTCACTGCAGGTTTTTTGTGATTCCAATTAATCCTGGAAAGGCTAAGTTGCAGAACGAGATGTCCGTCTCCTCCATGAACGAAAAGCTTTGAAGATGACAGCTATTATTGACCAATGTAGCAGCATGCTGCTCAGGTTACTTCTACATAACTATCAGTTGATTTCAAATGTCCCCCACCCCCTCAAAAAAGGTGTAGACTGGAATCGCCCATCTGCAGATTCAAATTGGAGAACAAAGTTTAAGAATTGCAGTGTATCAGGACAACAGAAAATTTGGTAAGACTATGAACTGTGGTTTACTAGTAGTTTAAATACAAATGCTTCATAAGAGGAACAAGTTTAAAAGGGGAAAAAAAAACAAAGGCACACAACCAAAATTGATCATTTGACTTTTTGATCAAGTCTAAAGATTAGATTCTTGACCGTGTGATAAGAAAATCTATACATTAATTTACAAGGCATTGGCATTTTCCAATACATGTAGGCTGGAAACATGATAAAAAATTAATTACACTGTTCAGGGGCAAATGCTTTATTGATACTAAAATAGGCAGCCGCTCTGTGCCACTGAGTGTAATCTCCAGAGACCCACGCTGTTTATGATATAGGCATTTTAATCTGTAAATCCTTTGTTAGTCTGGGTTGAGGTGCAGGGACTGTGAAAATGCACTTGAGAGCATGGTGGTAGCCAAGTGGTTACAACTAAAGGCTTGTACATACTCCACAAGAACAGATGCATTTGTTCTCCCTCCCAGAGCTGAAAGAACAAAAGGACACCGTTCTGTTTTTGCAGCCTGGTATGGGAGTTTTTGCAGCTTGTATTTGACAAATTTTCTGTGCCGAACATTTTTTCTTGCATTGTATTCAACAACTATTTTATTCAAAGGCTGCAGTGGGAGGGACCTATAAAAACTTCCCTGGAGTTCTGTTGCTCTGTTCTTGTAAAGTATAAAATGTCCCGACCCCCCCACACCCCCCAAAAAAAATTCATTGTTCTTTCTACCTTGAGTAAAATAACAAATGTCTCCTCTTGCAGAAAATGTACTGGCCATTCTCAAGACACCAATACAAGATATAATGAATCTCTCCCGGTTTATCTGTGTCCACTGCCTTTACTGTCCCCAGTCTGCAATCATCTATTCATTTGAGCCGTTATTGTTTCTAAAGTTAGGATGAAAACACACCTTTTTTCCATTATTGTCTTTTTTCATTTAAGTACTTTCCAGCTGACTAAAATCATATTTATGCTAATATGCTGCACCTCTTTCTGCTTCTGCTTCACATGGGAGACGGGAGCCAGGCTAGAATTAATGACATTGCATCGGCGGTAATGTTTGCCGCGTTTCATTAGCTAGTATATCTTTAATTTCCAATAAACACAGTAATTAGGGGAGGTATCCACGGAGACAGGCCCTGGCAGGCTGCTGCCGCGGTAGCAGCTGTAACCGAATCTGCACAGAGGTAGCAGCAGTCAAGGAGGACTTTCAGCTTAACCAAATCCTGCCTCGCAGTTGGAAGAGCCTCGATTCAATTATATGAAAATGAAGACCACCAGAGATAGCGGTGTGGCTGTTTGCAAAAAAGTTTTCGAACGGGAAGAGAAAGAAAAACATTCATGAATACATCCACATTCCTCCATAATATGCTTGTATAATATTAGGATGAGAATTGCATCAATGCTTTACAGCTTTCAAACAGCTATATAAATAAAGAATGATTTTTAAAAAAAATTTAAAAAAATCAAAGCACCTTTTCTCTAGGTTCATGTTACAAAGGCCTACTTTTCCAAGCAGTGCTTAAGAGAAAAGGGAAAACAAAAGGGAGGGGAAGAAAGAATGGTTAAAAAAAATCTGCTCTTCACATATTACATGGTCTCTTCAAAACAGAAAGCACAAAGGAGAAGAGAATGGATTAATCCTACACATTATAGTCAAAGGATTGGTAAGACTCATGTACAGAAAGACAATTTACCAACCTGACCTTTCAGTCTTTAAAATGCTTTGTATATCTCACTCCTCCCTGCCCCCACAGACATACTTTTGAATTTTCTTCTACAACACAAAGTATTACAATCATCAGAGGACTTCTTCATCTCAATACGTCTTGATGAACAGTGTGATAACAACGGAGGAAGAAAGACACAAATGGACTAAGTGGGACCGACAAAGATAGGGAAGAGAGACATTAGAATAGAAACAAAAAAAGTAGTAATTTCAGCTAAATAAAAAGATGCTTTGCCAGGTGACAACATGTGCTGTGAAGGAAAGGTATGCCGTAATGAAGGCTGACACTGCCTGTAATTCCAGAACTGACCTCACAGTATTATGTTTATTTGGAGACAGAATTTGAACCACAAAGAGCTAATGAGCTGTGTTAGGTAGCTACTCAAACCCAGTCACCCTTGTGTAGAGCATTGATGTAGAAACCAAACTAGATGGTAATGACCTTAAAAGGTCTGAGAGCTTGAGTGCAAGCTTTTGCTTCTTACTTTTGAGAAATTAGGCACACCAGAGTTAAAGCTTTTATCAATATTTTTTTCTGAATAAATTACAGATAACTAACTCTGAACGGTTTGAAATGCATGTCCACACTATATTCTGTCTCTCACCTCACCTTTGACTTAAACATTGCAAGTAGCTGATATTATGTGGTTCTGTCAGTATACTTCCTGTATGATGTTATGCAAAGTCAAATATATGTGCTGCTGTAGACTCAAACTCTTGAATAAATGCCAGAGATGAGATTTTAATGTTTACAAAATCACAAACCAGGTTAGTCTATTTCGGTGTTTTGTTTTCGAGAGTAACATTGCTTTTTCTACTGTCAGGAAATCATAAAACCTTTGGTTAGACTGGGGTCAAAGCCTACCATGTAGGCGAGTCTCTTATAAATCTGAGGTGGGTGTCTGAGGCTTAGTTTGGTGGTCATTAATGTTTATTAGACTTAGACACTTCATGTAGATATGCACAAAGCCCAAACTGCATCATCTACATTAAAAAATATGTATTTCAAGTGTAGTTGTTTTCAATAAAATAAAATAACTTTCTATCTGCCATTTTGGATCACAAGAAAGATAACTTATTTGAGCTTTTTAATTTTTTTTGGGCTAACAAAGACCATGAAAATCAGTAGTAAAGTGATGGAAAACGTTCATCATTTGCTCACCATTATTACAACTAAGGGTGGCAAAACAATGCAGTCTGGGTCATAATCTTTAGTTTGTTGATTGTGTGATCAAAAGAAATTAAAATTACAGCAATATTTTTTCTCATCCCTATAACTGTCATTTTGTGTTAAACTACACAATTACGCTTGTGGTTTTCAAGCCAAAATTAACACTTCAAAACATGACTCAGTTAACTCTCAATCATGTTGCTGAATGAGTAAACAATAGTTCAGGCAATTTATTTTAACTAACAGGCAGACCTGTTGATGTCATCAGGTGGCCCACTTTTTGATTTGACAACTTATTTATATCAATTTAAAAAAGATACCTCAGATATGATCACCCAGGTCAGAATTTAATAACAAATTGAATTGATTGCTTATAGAAGTGAGCCTCAAGTCCAGGAAAATCCATCTTAATACTAGAACTGAACAGTGTTTTGCTTATAGAAAATGAAGATATAGAAAATGAAGAAACAGTTTCGTCAGTAAAAAACATTCCACCAATTCTCTTCACTAATGTTCCAAAGTGAAACAGTAGTTATATATTTTTTTTATTCTAAAATTTTGACCTGTTACTTGAATGCATCCATAGTAATAAAGATTTTGGTAATAAAGATTTTGTTAAAATACCAAAGATTTTGTTAAAATAACAGTTATGCGTCTAAACCTAGAACTGCGGTGCGTACATAAAGTTACAGTAACTACGATGTGATTCTCTGCAAATAATGATCTGATTAGCATTTTTATCTCTTTTGACTAAATACAGTAAGAGCCCTAAGCTCCAAGCTTCTCACTAGTATACCAGCTGCACATGCTATGTAAAGGTCATGCATTAGCTGTTTGTCTCAGCCTGTCCACCTCTCCCACTGACCTCTTCGGGGGTCACACTCTGAAAACATATTATGCTTTCCAGCAACTACCCTAAAGCTCACTTGGTCTCCCTGTCTGTGCATGCATGATACATAATGTGAGACACCCCCATATTCTTTGTAATAATAACAGCACTACATTATGTGCTATGCCGTGATTAGCAACAGTGGCTCACCATCCTGTTCAGACTTTGCAAAAGAGAACAATAAGAGTCGACATTTCCATCTGCTGCCATGAATCAGTGTTGCTGACCTGCTTCACTTAAAATCATTCACAATGAGAGGACAGAAGACGAGCTCACTCTCTTTGGAGAAGCTTGCACCCTCAGTTAGAATGTGGAAAACTTCAGCTTTGGTTCCTCGCCCTCCCATCCCAATTGATCTTTGAGTGAGCATATGGCCTGAGATTTGACAAACTGCAGCATCTCGGCAGGCTGGATTAGGGAAGGAGTAACAGGCTGCGAGGGAGTGGTGATGGGCACTTTAGTGGGAGCGCGCCGTAATCTACCCAGCCAGGCACAGCACAGATGCCGGGCCAGGCAGGGAGGCTCACTCCTCGTTAAGGGTCCATTACAGTAAAGTCCTCGTTAAAGGAACACAATTGTGAGGAGAAACTGTCTGGTAGATAAGCCATAATGGAAAGGAAAGATTTAATTAAATAATCAACAAATAGCTGTAGCATTTCCAGCCCGATCATGTCTCTATTTCCTCAAATAAAAGGACTATTTTAAATCCAAATAAATTAACAATTTTGCCAGAAAGCTGGTTAGTTGTATTGCCCCAGTTCCGGACTCGCCTCCATCCACTGTCCCTTTCCCAAAGTGAGTGCATTTCACCTAGATTTGGTCTCCTGCCTCTGCCTTCTGACAGGCCTATTCTAGAAAGTGCTTTTGGTTAGTCAAGCAGCAAGATGTGGTGAGGTAAGGCAGGGATGAAACTGTGTGGAACTCTGTTCAACTGAGCACAGGGGAGAATGTTAACATGGGGCCCCAGTATCCATAACAAAGGGAGTTACCTTTTCTTGTTATTTCAGTGTAAAGTGATTGAATAGCAGTAGGTTTCAGCTCTGCTTAGCATTAGAACAGTGGTTAAAGTTTTAGACAAACTAAAGTAACAAAAAGACTACTATCAATGTATAAAATGCAGGTAATTTATTATCAACCGACGTAAGAGTTGCTGTTATGCAATTTGGATTCATGTGTAAAGATACAATTTAAGCAAGAGTAAAATCCTAGAGACTTTTAAACATGGAACACACAAACCAGCTTTGATTGCATCTGGTTAATCTTGCTTGTTCATCAGTTTTTATGCCTTAACATGAGTAATTATGTTTTTCGGATCAGTAGACCAAGGATGTTTGCTTTTTCCTGGTTATGTGTTTGTCATCTCCAGGGCTGGATCTTCAGCAGCCACTGGAGTACCAAGATATGAAGCAGTCAGGGTATTGCCAATTACTTCAAGTTTGAGACTCACCCGGAAAATGTGGAATACTCTTTTCAGGTACAGGGTCAGTCAGCGTCTCACGTGATTCAGTTTAAGAATCTCTGTGTCTTGTGATGACAGGATGGAACAAGAATTGAACTGATTGAACAGACTAGGCCCTTCTTTGCAACAATGTAGTATATTCTTCTGGTCTGTCAAGGTGAAAGAAAGAGCTGAAACAAAAAAGTGAAGCTCTCGTTCCATCTATGTTCTGATCCTTATCTATGGTCATGAATTGTGGATTATGACTACAAGAACAAAGTCCTGGATACAAGCATGTGAAATTAATTTCTTTCATGTTATGACTGGGTTCAGCCTGAGGAGGTCCTTCATCCATGAGGAGCCTGAAGTAGAACTGCTGCTTTTATGTATCAAAATCAACAAGTTGAAATGTTTAAAAATCTCTATCGTTTTATTTTTTTATGTCTCAAACTTGTAACCCTCAATTACCAGTCCTATGCTTTTGCATCAAGTTATCTAAAAATATATGTGCATGCAATGTATGGAACTTTTAAAATGTATTATTCAGCTACTTTCAGAATTGTTGTGATTACATGGTTATTTGTTTGTCTTAAATGAAACAAATAACCATGAAACTGGTTGTTGTGTCACTATTGTTATTTCTGTGTGATGACCATTTTGGAATTTCCAATTCTTACACAACTGACATTTTTCTCATGGCAACCAACTGCACTTCTGCTCCGATAATATCTAGAAATCCTCCTGCAGTTAGTGCAAAGTCCGTGCAGCTCAATTGTTTAACAACAAGTTGCATTCAAATGTGTTTCAAACTTGTACATTTGAATGTGCTATTCATTTTTAAGTACAGGTTATATATGAATAGCTTGTCATATTTACCATTGTTCCCTAAAATATATGCATACAAAAAAAGAGTATGTCAGACAAATTGATATTAGTCCTGCAATACAAAACCTGAAGGAAGAACTAGAAAATGTGCCTTTCCTATGAAAATGTAAGTGTGAATACTGAATGCTCAATGCTGAATGATTTTGGTGAAAATGGCAAAAGGCGTTTGAAGCCAACTGCTGAAGACTTGTAGAAAGCTAAGAAATAGTCCATGCAGTGTGAAAAACCCACATAAAAGCCAAAATTTGCTAAAAAGCTAAAACTAGCCAAAATACCAATGATATCATGTAGGCCACCACTAGCAGGTTGGATTACAGTAATACATTCCATGAAATGTAAAACAAACAAACAAAAAAAAGAAAACTCATGCAAACCCTAAAATTTGAAAAGGACAAAAACATTCCCCTATTCCTTCTGATAAAAACGGCGGGTAATGAAATCCATACCTTTTATGGTTCCTGAGATATCGACATTTGTTTGGAGGCATCATGTAACCACGGTGACCATCATTTAACACGGTGGCTACAAAAAAGTTGGGCTGTTTAACTTCCCAACTTCAAAATGGCTAATGCCTTGTGTCCACAATGACAGCTCTGAAACTGGATGATTCATTGCCATTAATAGGCAAGACCTAAAACATCCACTGTAAAACACAACGGACATTTTCTATTGTAATTCTCAATTCTGGCACAGGATGGAGCGGTTTCCCCCATTTCTATGGGGTGAAAAATTCATAAAAAGCTGAATATTATAAAAAGTATGAAGGTTATGAATACCAAGAGATATAGCTGGCATTAGGAGAGCAAGCTGAATAGTGTAAAAGTTGAATGGTGAAAATAGCACAAAGTATGCAGGAGAAGAAGCGCTTAAAATTTACGGAGCAACCAGAAAAGAGGAACTCAATAGTGTGAATGCCTACAGCATTCTAGTCATTACTAGGCAGGTGGTAATGATGTTATGAATGATCGGAGCTTCTACAGAAAAATAATCATGACACAGCCACCAAAAATGGATAAATATCATCTTCATAAAAGTTTATGACAAATACAAATTCAAAACACTCATACTAAAGTTGTGTCTGTAAATAAGAAAGTAATTCTGCTGAGGCTTTTCAAACTTTGCTTCTCTACTAGCAGAAGAAAATAAAATTGTCTCAATATGAATTTAATAATCAGTCTAATCATGATATGTCTATCAGTTTTAACAAAGTAAAGAACCTTGGAGCACTGTTTTGCTTAAAGTTTAAAATTATGTCACCCAGCAATTCAATTTGTTTACAACAATAAGATTTAATGCTCAAGTGCATTTTAGTAATATTTCATGTAGACATTTTGTGCAGTGTGGAGGCTGGAGGGAATTCTCTCGAGGAGCACATAGTCTGAACTCTTCTCTCTTTCCAGTGTAACAACCTCACTAAGCAATTCATAGCTGCATATGCTGCTGCTTAAAGCACCACCGAGATTTATGCCGTTGTCAGCTCACAAGGGTGCAATCAGGAATAAAGATCCCATAAACCCCTCTGATGTGTCCACAGGTACAGCAGTACTAGGTTATTGCTGATGATAGATAAAAAAAACACATAACCATTTTTTTTATTTTTTTCATTATCCTTTCATGTTATATTTTGGGTTGTTTCCATGAATTGTGTGACCTAAATAATACCCTTCTAGTTTTCATGAATACAAGACCTTAAGAACAAAAGCTGCCTTCCAGCCAACAACATTATGAACCAAAATTAGGCAATGAAAAGATGGATGATTCTTTTATCATTATGAAAGAAAGAAATTACCACTAATGAACATACAATATTCATGCATACTATTGAAAATTATAAAGGCTTTTAATTAGAGGTGTGCCAATTGATCGGCCACTGATCGTAATCAGCCGATTTCCGTGAAAAAGTGTATGATCGGTGATCGTCGATCACTATCTAGTGTTGCCAATCACAAAAAATGATCACCTGTATCTCACTTCGCAGCCTGTGTGTGCCACTTTTGTCCTCTTTCCTTCACACTGCGCAAACGCGCGGCAACAAATCCTAAGCAATGTGGTGAGGAACTTTAACGGTCAGAGTGAATGGGGAAGTTTGTGACATGTTGCGACAGAGAAATACCTCGGTGGTGAAGCAAGTCAAAATGCATCAACACGAGTCTAATATGACATTTAAAAATCAAGCACTTGAAGGAGTGTGGCTATAACGACGCTCACTGAAGGAAAAAAGACATCCGGTGCGATCAGAGAGCAGGTAAAGCAGCGGACAGCTACAAACACTCACCTGGAAGAGCATGACAGTCAGAAAGCTAAGCAAATAACCCAAAAATAATTAAAGTCAACAGGCTAGCAGGGGGAAAGACGCTGGTTCTGCTCTCGCTGTTGGACCGCAGCTACACGCTACTGGTGGTAATATTTCACAGACGTAGTGCTGCTCAACCTCCACCCGGTAGTGAACTCTCACAACAAACGTCTGCTTAAAGCTACTGCATGTAACTTAAGCAAAAAAAAAAAATGTTTTCATATTTATTAAAACTTCCACTATGTCCTAACATAATCCAGATAATCTCTGAAAAACATTTAGCTCCTCCTTTGCCTCCTCCCTGTGTTCCTCAGAATTACTCAGTTTGGTCAGAAACAACCAATCAGAGCAAGTACAAAGCAGCTAGCCATGCTCTCAGGAAGTTTGGATTTAATGACTCAGGATTATTTATTTTGATGCAACCTGCATTTGACTTTGAATGAATGTTTCCTTTTTTCTTGATATTATCTGGCAGATTTACTTGACTTATGTATAATTTAGGGTACCGAGAACCTTACTGTTAAATATTGTTTTATTGATTTCAGGTTTTTCAGTTGTCCTTTTGAATGAATACCTGTTTCAATGTGCATGTTTATGTCTAAGTTAGGTTAATTTATTACCAGATCATTTTTAAAATTTTTGCCAGATCACATAGTTGCATTTATACCTAAAACAAAACATTTGCAGCCAATCCAGAGGATCGGCCCTCCTGGGTGATCGGAATCTGAAGCAAAAAACCTGATTGGAGCATCCCTACTTTTAATCCTAAATATCGTCTATAATTGTTTTGAGTTTGATGCCAAGACTGTTTAGTGAGCATTCAAGTGGACATTTGTATTATGCGAGTTTAGAGTATGAGGTCCAGTAAGGTTGGCATCAGATGTGTGTGTATGCCCAGGACGAGAAAGGTTACCATACTCCAGGCATTGTGCCAGTCAGTTTAAGGATGCTTATTGGTCTCCCGAAAAACAATAAAAACCTGGACATTGTCATCAATCAATAAAATTCCTCCGCAACAAACTTAAAAATTGGGTGTTATGCTGCTAGCACTAAGCATTTAGCAACAACTCAGAGGCGGGAGGGAGAGCGTTGCACAACATAATCAATCACCTAGCCGGAACACAATGCGCTAAATAACAAAACATAATTTAACAAAGCTTTGAGACAGATGATTTGCCCCAAGGAATTTTAATAATCGAGCTACTCAAATCATTCAAGGAATTGTTACAGCCCTACTACATTCAGTCATTCACCCATTCATGCACACATCCACATGCTGATGGTGGCAAGCTACATTGGAGCCACAGTTGCCCTGTGACCACCACCAGCAGTTGAAAGGCTGTGAATAAACCAAAAGTGCACTGCAGATGGTCTTCACTGTTTGGGACAAATATTACAGTTGACCTACGGGGGGAAATATTTACATTACAAGAACTCTACAAGAGCTGTCTTACTCCTGGCAGTAGGAGATGGCTGTGTGGCAATCATAGAGGTGGCACATTCTTGTAACAATCAGGCTTTTTTCTCCCTTCCAGGAGCAGACAAGACCAATTTGGTTGTGCTTGGATGTTTTGGGCTGAGCTGAGGTTACATTACCCGCCAACCTCCTCTGACTTTCTCACGGACCGTCTATCCCACTCCATCGCATCACTGTGGCGACAGCTCTCCCTCGCCTCCCCATCAATCCGCTGACCACTCGCTGCTTCCCAATCTCACTGGCAGCTCTTCAGCCAGTCAGCAGCTGCCCAACAACACCATGCCTGACAATCGCTTACCCTGCTGCCTTCAAGTCTGTCAACCTGGTGGCTGTCAAATTACTGTCAGCATAATCAGTGAGGCAGGGAGAAGGAAAAGGCAGGAAGACTTAATAGGAAGGGTTAAAAGCAGAGTGTGAGTCATCAGGTGAGGACAGAGTCACAAAACTTCTTACATGAACAAAGAAACTTACACAAGTCTGATATATTGTATATAACACCCTTGACCTTTCAGATGCTGACACTTGCTGACTCCCATCAATGTTCCCTTCCCCTTTCTTTCCCTCATATTTTTTTGGAAGCAATTCCTTCAGTCACATCGGACCTACTCATCTCTCCTTGGTTTAACTCCCCCATTCCTCCTACTGCACATCTCAATCTGCCAGTCTCAAAGCACTAGCTCAACATCGCTTTGATTCAAAAAACGGTGGGAGAAAAAAAGGAAAAGAAGCCACCGAAGGAAAAAAATAATAGGCAGAAAAATGAAATGACTTTCTGGGCCCTCACGTAAAAGCATGGCTCGCTCTTCAAGACAGGCAATATTCCCTCAATTATTGTTACTCACAGAACCCTCTTGCCAGCGGATGAAGTTTTAAATCCGGGCCTGAGATAAAATGGAGGCTCCAGGTTTAACATGGAAATAACATCTCAGTGTTTCAGGATTTGCATGATAGTCCACTAAATATGGAACTGCTACATATAACCAGAACATGCAGAGGGGAGTCTGCTTTCTAATCCTGTAAGTGAGTAAAAGGTGATATAGAAGATTTATATTAAACTGAAACAAGCTGTTATAAACCCTAGTCTGTTTTATTCTTTTTCTTCTTTTTTGAAGTAGTGCTTCAAATAGGTCAAGATGAGGGCAATCATATCTAAGGGTTGATCTTTCAAAGGCATGTGGGTGGGCACAGGGTAAAACCACCAGAACACAGAGGGAACTACTTTGACTCGAGGACCAGAGAGGTGCAAGAGGGGTCACTATTATAAGCTTCTATCGTTTAATGATGGACTTATTTGATCTTTTCAGGTTAAAATTACTGTAAATCTAGTAATAAACCTTGGTGCTAGTTGTAAAGGGGACATTTCACTTCACACAATCAAACAGGAAGATGCTTGCAATATTAGCCAAAAGCTCTAATCCAGGACTGTGTTCAACCATACTTATCCAAACATCCTGCTGGTTGACAAGCCAACAAATGTCACAAAAATTCTTAAATATTTACAAGGCATCCTTCCTTATCACACCTGTATCTCTTTGAATGCATATAGTACTTCTGAAAGAGTGAAATTTACAGTTCTAGAAGACGATTCACATCTCTGAAGAGAACAGCATTTGGAAGGTTACAATTACTGGTTCTGAGAACAGATTTAAAAATGAATGAATGGTGGGATCTTGCTGTTCTTGAAAACGAAGACAGCATGAATGAAAATCTTACATTTTTAAACATTAAAATGTAAAGAAATCCTTGCATGCACTTTTTTATGTGGTGCTAATTCGCAGCAGACATCATATCAGGGCACTTTATCAGAAAAGCAGGACAAACTCATACCTATAAATATGAATCTGTTCATATCTACAAATTCCAATTTAGCTACATTTCAATCCAAATTCTACTTATAATTCTATATAATCAAATTCAGTTGTATTTCCAACTAATAAACATATATCATATCTAGGGCTGTTGTAAGCAAATATTTTAGTAATCGAGTAATCTATTGATTATTCTTACGATCAATCGAGAAATCGGACAAAAAAAAATATAAAGTAAAACATTGGTAAATCTAACATAACAGCAGTATTACTATCGCATATCAACATCAGTCCAATTTTTCACAGTTGAGCTTCCCTAACAATAACTTTTCTGTAGTTTAGAAAATTAACTCGTAACAATAATAGCTCACTTTCCAAGTTAACCTGAAGAAAAGTTAAACAAAAATCAGAAATCATATTCAATTCAATAATAAAGAGTCAGGCTCACAAATACGGTTATAAAAAATGTCTTTACTCCAGGCTTTCGTTTATGTATTCAGCTTCAGTCAATTTAATAGATGAACTCTCACTTTTCCCAGACATTTATAGCTTTTGTGTTCACGTTAGCGACGGGATTTGACACCTGTGTTCGTTTCACACAAAAACACATCTACCAGCTATGTACCGCCACGATGAGCTCCGCCACCCATTTGTTGAGACCGGGATGATATGAAATAAAACTTCCGGTTCGTCCGTAAAGCTACACTTACGTTAATTATCTAATTCGCAGCTGCCCGCAGTGTTCAGTTTATCCGCTCACCTGTATAAATACACCTGCAGCGCTCTTCCCCGCTGTTCGCTCTGAACTGGTCACCAGGAAGCAGCTTCTGGAGGAGAAAAGACTACCGTACTCCACACATCGTGCCAGTCATTTTAAGGATGCTTATTGGTCCTCTGAAAAACGACAAAGACCCGGACATTATCATCAATCAATAAAATCCTCCCAGGCCGAACGTGAAAACTGGACGTATGCAGCTAACACTTAGCTTCCGTCAACAACTCAGGCGGAAGTGAGAGCTCTGCGCAACGCAAGTAATAACACGGCCGGAACACGGAGCGCTAAATAATAAAATATAATTTAACGAAGCTTTAAGGCAGATAAATTTTCCTTGAGGAATTTTTATAATCAAGGTACTCGAATCACTCGAGGAATTGTTTCAGCCCTAATCATATCCATAGTAAATTTGTCATTTTGGATGTTATTGCACAGATTAATTATTGCAGAATACATAAATTTGTGGTTAAAAAAAACAAACTATGGGAGTTGTACAAAGATTTTGGTTGATGCAACCCTTTTAGTTTTCTTTATCTTTTTGTTTACATTTTCAATGAAGTATGTATTAGTGCTCCTAGAAAAATTTCTTGTGTGCTGTACAGTTGAAAATTTACGTAAATATGTACCACTACATAAGTATTGTATATGGCTACCTGAAAAAAACAAACATAGAAAACACACATTTTGTAACTACAAAGTACATATTTTATTATTATAGCTTCTTAAATACACTGAGGCTTGTGGCTGTAACATGATCAAATGTGAAGAAGTTGAGGACTATGAACACTTTTGTAAGGTACTGTTTTTTATCATACCTTGTGCCAATTTTAGATATGATAAATTTTGTTCACTCTGTGAACTATATTTGACTTTCTATTAAAATACTTCACTAATTTGCCATAGTAACTAACCTCAGGCTCTCACATTTCTGATTGGTCAAGTGATGGGAGTGGCCCCGCTGTGCATAGATGAGTGCACAGATAATTGGTTAAGAGAATTGGGAGTCGTCAGCAGCCACTTCAACTGAAATGGGTCCAACCAGCTGAGCTCCCAGATCCTTAAGTGCCATTTTAACAAAATCCTTAAACCGCAATCAGACTGGGTGGGTGCAGACATATCCCTGGCCCTCCCTCAAAAAGTGTTTAACTCATTTTATATGTGCATCAATGAAACATCAGTGAAACACCAAATGAAAGCATGGCAATATAATCTGCTCTGTCTCAGAGAGAGAACAGGGATGATAGAAGCTTTGTCTTGGGTGTTGCTGTGTGGCTGTGAGGATCAATAGGTTTTGCCAGCGGGAGTTTGGGTCTGTGGCGCCGGAAGAGACACAGGCAGGAGGTTAGGGTTGGGCTGAACAGCCAGGAAGTGCTTTATCACTACTACCAGCAAGGCACTGTCTCCCATCTGGGGCACAAGAAGCTTAGAGACTCCAGTTTGTGAGTGTGTCACTGTGTACTGTGCAAGAATGTCATTGTGAATGCACTAACAGCATGTGGCAAATATTGCATTATTGTCTGTGATGTTTCTTATATGTAGATTTTATTTGATTCAACTTGGCATCTGTGAAGACCTCAGGAAAGACTTCTGTCCTGTTTTTTTTTTTGTTTTTTTATGTGTCCTTCCTTATTGGTCCCAGTTTAAATGGAGCTATCAGAGAGAAATTTGGAGAAGAGGGAAAGATGAGACAAGCAGAGAGTGGTGGAGTAGAGTGAGGCAACATGCTGACCTGCCACACTTGAATGCCCAGAGCACAGCAGTGACAATGACATCACCCAGCTTGGGGCAAAGGGATACAGCTGGAAACAAATCCACTATTACTACCACACAATGGGGGCAAGCAACGCACAATGTGATAATGGACTTATGTCAATGTTACTGCATCTTCCATAATGTTTATTTTTAATTTAAAAAATAAGGAAATGCTTGCTGCTCTGTTTTGGACTCAATAAGACAATCACTACTCATTTTAAAAGCTAATCAACATGAGTTATATAACCTAAACAATATACAGTGAAATACTGGCATGCCCTACAGATGTGGAAATACCTTAAAAGAAATAAGGTTTCATTTAGTTGCATAACCTCACAATGAAAACTGAAAAATTCAACTTTTGATTACATTTAGGGTGCATTAACGCCAGCTCCATCCTAGAAGACTAACTTTGAACAAACAACAGACTAAATTATATTAAAACTGAAGAGAATAAACTAATAACACCAGCCAACAGAAGCCTTCCTACCTAAAACAGCTAAAACACAACAGTGTAGGATGAAATAATAATGGCTACTAATTAACCAAGAAATCAGAAGGACTTAACCATGTTCTGCTGGAACTACAACAACAAGCAATCCCCCCTTGCAACAAGGAGCTCAACAAAATCTAATAGATATGAATGGTCATTGAGATGAGTCAGCAAACAGGATTTCAGCTCCTCCCTGTACAACATTACATTAGAATGGCCATCATACTGAGAAAACATTATTATATCAACCAAACAGTAGCATTATAATAGTAGCACAAACCCAAAAAGGCATCAGGAGAACATTATCATTACAATTAAAAAGAAATCTTAGGAACATTTATCCAGCATTAACATTATGCTAACCAGAGATATGCATCAAAAACACAGCAACATTCATAACTGATTATCAGCAAAGAACAACTGATAGCAGCTAATGAACAGAAAAAGTAAACAACAAAAAAAGCAAAGTAATGTGGTAGCTAAAACTTATAAGAACGCAGAGGAACAAATGCTGTAGCTTACCGGCCATTTTTGAAATGCTCTGCATTGTCACTCGATTTCCTTTGCCTCAATCATCAAAAATGTCTCTACAGCTACCCAAAACATTCCCACGTCCCGTTCTTCTTCTTGATTTTATTGGCAGTAGGCATGAAACATTTGATATGTATTACCGCCGCCTACTGGCTCACCCGAAACTTACATGCAGAGGCGAAATTCAGAGCGTAGCGAAGACATTAAATTCAGCGATGCTGATTGGCCAAATGTTTATTTTCCCCTAGCAACTACACAAGAAGAGAACTGACAGGAGTCTGTCGGGAAATATTCACTGTTAAATTAATTGGTGGTAAGGTTGTGTAAATAATTCAGACTAGATCGGCACACACTATTAATAAAAACTGGCTAATACAATTTTTTAAATTATATTTATAGATTATTTTTAGGATCCCCAACCTCCGCATCAGGGAGGGCGGCCACAGCGCCCCTAGTGGACCAGCCGCTGCTGAATGAGGGCAATAATTACAGCGGCTAAAACGACTGGGCCTTTCGTTTATTTTGTTTATTTCTCCCAAAGGCAGTGTGGAGGATAGTAAGAAAGGATGCATGTTTGTATTTTAAATTAATATTTACCAGGGGTAAAGGTAACAGTAAAACTTGTTATAGGTTTATGCATCATAATTTAAACATCTTCTGTTTGGTTCAGTTTGGTTTCTGAAATGTTCTTTTAATGAGCCAACCAATTAAAACATACAGCATGCTGTAACTGAGTTAAAGGTGTTGGGCTAGCCAGTTAGTCTTCAGTGCTTTGATATCTGTATTTAACCATAGACTATGATGGCGGATAACAAAATTGTGTAACTTGCATTATTATGACTAATGAGTGGTGCAGAATGTACCGAGTGGCGTTGCTCTCTGCAGACAGCAAAAACAACAATTGTGTTTGCATAGTACATGCAAATAAGCTTGTCTTGCTGTTTATTGACTTGAAGGACATTGTTTGATGTGGATGTTGCTGTCTCTTGGTGTGATTTTTACCTTTCACCTGAATCGTCGGAGTTCTGTACTGTGATCCCTGTACTTTAATTAAAATGCACTCGCCGGCTCAATATTTGGATTAGTTGAGGTTTAAGCGCAGACTGTGAAATTTAATTTGCTGATATTTTCTGCTATAACAAAGGAGCAGGTAAACAACTACAAGGCTTTTCTATAATCCTCTCCATTTCTAAGTGGCATTTTGGGTGCACATACACAATGAACACTTTTTTGAAGACACCTTCAAAGAAGAATCCTTTGCATATGTGCAGTGCTGTGTATTCAGTGATGTGCTGTATATATTAGAAAAGCACACTCTGTGAACCCAAGTTGTTAATGTTAACAATGCATACAGAGAAAGTGGGTGATTAAAATGATCCTTATATGCATGCACTTACACCACTAACTAAGCAAGGATGTTTTTATAAGCAACCTCTGAATAGGTACCAAATATGCTTTATATAAATGTATGCAATTTTTATTCTATTTTAGGTGAGAAAAACAAATCCTTGTGAACTTTGCTCTGAAATTATAGTTGGGATATGCAAACCAAATCTATAAAGCTGCACAGAGCAAACACATCACCCAATTTGCCGTCTGTGTAATTTCTATTTACATGGTAATAGTCTGTCAATTCGTGTTTGCAATGGTGCCAGGAAGGCAAAATGAAAGTGCATGAAAACAGCTTATCTTGAGGAACTAAATCAGGAAATGAGCTTTACTCAACTGTAACACTTATCATGAGACTCAATGTCCTTTGTTTTACTTTTCCAAATCAGCCTACACTACATTTAAAAACATATGCTCATTGACTAAATTAGTTCAAATCAGTTCATTCAGTCTAAGCATCCTAAAATTGTTCAAATACGGACATGTTTGACTCACATGTTTGCAATGTGTTCTATTTTCTTTTTAAAGTTAATTTTAGGGCAAAATATGGTGCAAAGATGATTTGCCAAGAGTTGTTCCTATCTAAAAATGCCAAACAACTGGATGCTTATTTGGAATTTGTATTAATATCTTGTTTGGAAACTGAGATCTGAATGGTTCCAAGCAATTATTATGACACATCTGTCCCAATTCAGAAACAGAAAGCTTTGCATGACAAAAAATGTAAACTAAATCTATATGTAAGAAACAATGTACCAACTAAAAAATGTTGACAATGACACCAATTGAGCTTATTTATATCACATAATTTTCTAACAAAAGTCATGTTAGGGTACTTTACAATAGGTAATAGGCTATACACTCAAAGTAGATCCACAGGGTGGATTAGACACAAGTCTGTACACCAATTAAACAAATATACAGCTTTAAGTATTTATTTGAATGTTTGCTGTTTACCTTTTGAAGTACATTCAATATCAATAAAACTTTATGGCCATAATGGCATTTTAAAAGCATAATATTTGCACATTTATGGATACTGATGCACAAAATAAATTTTACTCCGACTTTGAGACAAGGCAGAGGTCTCTGACATCTATGGAGGTGGCTGAGGTATGGGTAGACTGACCAGAAAACTGTCCTGCATAACTTACTGGGTTTGAGGTTTACTCTTCCTAGTTGGTTTATATGTTTAAAGGCATCTTATAGTTCCTATTTAGGTATGACTACTCTTATATTCAATAAAAACAGTGACCATCCTAAAGTGCTCTTTAATTGGAGTCTCTCCCATTGTGACATGGATTAAACAGAACTTCACCTCTGCAAGTTGCGTATTGATAAAAATCATCTTTTAATAACAAGACTGCTGAGGATAAAGCCATTCCACTTTTAATCTTGCAAGAATACCAACACTGGACTGTTACTTCAACTTAACATTCGGCAGCCCTCACAACATCAAATATAGAATAAGTTGGATTGTCAACTGCTGTATTCATCAGCACTATTCAAAGAAAAATGAGCACATGTTAACAAAATTTTGTGAAAACACAGCTATGAAAACAAACAATTCCATCTCAAAAAGCAAAACAAACAAGAAAGACTTTTAAATCATACCAAGATTATATGTGGAGATTACAAATTTATTTATTATTTAATTTTGCAACATTTTGAACCCAGAAATACTTGGATTATTTACATCTATGATATAACATTGGACATTATGAACACAAATGACCAAAAAAAATAAATCTCTTGAATGCTATAGAACATTCAGAAAACAATCCTTGTTTAGTTGTTTGCCTTAAATACTATTTATGACACATATTAATATTCATTAGCAAAGTACAGGTAAAATTTCAAAATTAGTCACATCAATTCGAATCTTAACTCACCTGTGTCTGTGTTTCTTAAGAGGAATATTAGGTTTTGACATCCCAACCAAATGCCACATTAGCAGTTAAAGATGGGTATTTAAGTGTAACCACCATCACTAGAGCAATCCCTCCACCCCACAATCACATAATTCCTGGAGGTTTCCACTATCAGGGCCATCAAGCGACCCCCAAAAACGAAAGCAAAAACAGAATACATCCATATACTCTCTTTAATGCTTTCCTGAAAGCAAAAAGGCAATAAGAAATACAAGCACCTGCTACCCACATTACATCAGACTTCAGATTATTAAAACCACATCTGATACCCAGATATTTATTCAGCCCACAGCTGGGTGGGAATTTTATTCTGTTTCTATTATGTACAGTTGCAGATAAATTTGCTGGGAATTCAGATAAAGAAGTTCAAAAAAGTCAGAGAACAAGTTCATCAATATCACAATAAAACTTTTAAATAAACTGAGGCTTTAATTTGGTCATACATTAGTGTGAAAAAGGTTCTTTTTGTATAAATTGTTGGTTTTTATAAAATTCCTTTTAGAATAATTATTTGCACCCCCACTAACAGAGCTTTGGACAGCACATTAGCCAGTTCCTTTCACAAATTTGGAATACAGATGATACTGGTACATCCTCATCTCGTCTCACAGATCTTCTATAGGATTTAGGCCAGGTGATTAAGAGAGAGCGAGTATGACTTTGTGTCTGATGAACCATTTCTTTCCAAAAAAATCAGACGTAAGTCAGATCCATACCCACACTGTCTTAAAATAGTTCTTATCTCCCTTACAGGATTAAAACAATTCTCAAGCCTCTACAGCTCTGGATTCCAAACACGCCTCAGATGGGGTTTTTTTTTTAGATCTGCGAGAACGCCATAATATTGGACATAATGGCTAAAGGACGCCTGCTGTGGGAGGGTGTGTGCATAGGTGTGTGTGTTTTATTGCCATGTGGGATGAGGTGTGTTGTGGGTAGACAGCAGGAGTGAATGACAGAAGAAAAATGTCTGCAGATGGATGCTGAAACAGTCATACATCCTCGTTAGACCCCCTGTCTCCCAGCGGCCCAAACAGTCCCCTCATCTCCAATACAAACATGCACTCACGTTGTCTTTCACACAAACACTTGCTCATACTTTCCGCCCCACACCATCCACACTTTTAGCATTTTTCTTGAAATTTCTGCACTGGCATTCAAGAACTCTTACATATACCCACAAACAAGAATATCTTTTTCTACGTAGACCATAAATAGAGATATCAGAAATCCATAAAATTTAACATTAACTTTAAAGACATTCCAGAGGCAATGAACAAAGTGATAGTGGCCCGCTCATGTGCTTCAACTGTATGTTTTTACTTAATCTCAGCAACAACCTTACACAGAGGGCAGTACATAGAGTAGGTTCATTTATTTAATATTATTAATTATGCAAAGATATTAATACAAATGTTGTTAGTTATAGTGCTTTTTTATATAACAAATAGGACATTTGTTTTTGCTTATGTAGAGGTTGGCCTCAACACTCAAGAACAACTGGCTGCTACAGGAGATTAGATAAGCATAGCTGTTTAAAACTCTCATGAGTTTGTTTCAGAATTCATAGGACTGCCTATGATACTTTTATTATTGAGGCCATGTGGCAACCAATGTATTTTTAATGTTAGTATTCCTAATGACGTTTATCACTGATTACTAGACTCCATGATAAAGCTTCCTTCATCAGTAACTCATGGCTATGAAAAGTTTAGACAGGAATGCACTTTTATGTACACAGGCAATGGTCAAAGTAGATAATAATGTTTATGAAATATCTTGCTGGAGAAAAAAAAAAAAAAAACCCAGCTACTTCCTCAAATGACACATTCCCAACTGAAAAGTTCACTTTTAAAACAGTATAGAGCTAAATGTAAGATAAGAAACTATGGAAAATATGTCAGAAATAGTTAGAAGAGTATTTCAGAGCATGGCTTTGATAACAGAAGGCCAGGTCACCTCTGATTTTGAAGTGTTAGTGGGGAATTGAATGTGATAATCCTGCTAAATAATGTTTTCCTGTATTTTGTGTATCACTGTATCTAGAGAAAACCAGATTGAAGTGATCAGGCTGCTTTATTGAGAGAGTTGCAAATAACTCCAAATGCAATTGCTAAATATAAATCCAGTAAAAGGTAGAGATTTTACCTGCAGGACAAGACCTTCTGATGCATGATGAGAAGTTAAAATTTTGACTAAAATATAACAGGATTTTCTACTTTTTGCTTTGCCTTTAGATCAATTCCAACAAAAATGTTCAGATAAATGTTTAGGTAAGCCTTCAAAATTGAGTTTGCAGTTAATCTGGGGAAACATGATTACTTTGATATATTAAAATTCAACTAATAGCTTTCAAATATGTGCAGCACTCAAGTGCTTAGTCGTTTTTATTAGCTGCTATTTCATCTGCTTAAACAGATGAAACACTTCTGCCAAGCTAATGCAACTGCTAAAATAAAAAACAGGACTTCTCCAAGTTTAAAAAAATTCTTCTCCTGCAGATGTTGGGGTAGTGAGTGCCAAAATTCCTTTGGGAGTTATGCTTTTCCCCACGTTGCCACCTCCCTCCTTCATCCATCTATGTCACAAGTTAGTTGGCTTGAAGAAATGCCACCAAGGCATACTAATTTAAATAGCTCCTCTGGATGGCTCCATCTCACATCTACATTCATTACCTCTCATTTTTGCAGCACACAAAATGTCTCATGTAGCCACCACTATGCGCCTATAACAAGCTTCATGGTGCCGTCACACCAGCCTAGAGGGCTCATGGCTTCCGCCGTTGAGACAGTCGGAGGTCAGTAATGAATATACATGTGTGGTCTGCAGCACAGATGATACCAGGAGAAACAGAGCGAGCAAAGAAGATGAATATTGAGTTAACGTGCTGAGCAGGGTAAGACAACATTCCCAGTCCCCCAGCCACAATGTCCTCTGCTGCTAGTTTCAGTCTGACTTGTGAACATAAATATTTACATGGTTGTCACAATGAGGATTTATAGGATTTCTCTTTGCCATGCCTTTGCTCTTAATGTATAAGAAATTCAAAGAATGCTTTATCCCTTATTTCCTTTTGCTCAGGTTAGTTTCTTTTTGCAAAGCAACAATAAAACTCTTGTTTGCTCTGGGATGTTTACCCAGGTTTCTACATATTGCATGCTGAGTATACACAGTGTGTATTGTCTCATATCGACACTTCTCACCCTTGCCAGTTTCAATAACTGACATTCAGCAAAAGAAGTGCAGTGATATAAACAGCTTGGATATTTCCAACAACTGGGGTTCTGAAGGGAGGGAAAGGAACAGAGGCAATAAAGCACAGCATCGTACTTATTGTCTTTCTTTGTAACAACGGATGCAATAGGAGTACTGCAGACCAACCTGCCTGGTGTGTTTTTGCTCGGGTATATGTGTGTCCAGATAACCGCTGGTTGTTTGCGAATGGTAGTGGAATATTCCCAACTGATGCAAACATTTTTCTCTCTCTATTTTTTGTCTCTCTTCCTCTTCTTCGAGTGAAAATGCCAATGCCAAAGCTATTTTGTCATGTAACTCGTCTGATAGGTTGGCACGTAATTAACTCCTTGGCATATACTCTGAGCTGTCATTTGCATTGTAATAAATCTCCAGTTGTTGCTGTAGTAGAGGGAAGCACACAGAACTGTGTGCTTAGCTTTAGAAAATAACCCCATTTAACCTCTTGTCAACTCCCTCGGCCTCAACCTGTTCAGTCAAAGATTGTTTATATTCAGTTTCAGATGGCAGACAATCTTGATTAAATGTTTTTACTGTCATAAACTGTGCCTCTTTAACTTGCACACATTTTATCTCAATAGAAGCAGAAACATCAATTGTTCTATATTATAATTATATATGATAGAACATTCAGTAGTGTCTAATTATGAAGTGGAAGAAAACATTATTTTTCTTTGCTGTTCACAAATAGTCCGAACAATGTGGGCTGCATGCAAAGGTTTGCAGCTCCAACTTTTTACTGCAATAACTGTGACTTGGAAAATGCACACTGAAGTTTCCAGTTGTAATGTCACAAAGTGCAAAAAAGCTCTGGGGATAAAGATACTTTTGCAAGGCACTATGTATTTAAGCTGGTGCATGACAAATGAAGCTTTTAGACAAGTGACTGCTATAAATATGATCATCCATTAGGAGTGTTGTACTTGTTTGGTCCTACAAGCATTTTGCCATTAATAAAAGTCATTCTCTTGTTGTGTACTTATCAGTCGTTAGACTCATCTGTCATCAGGCCAAGTGTCAAAAGTACAAACATTGTGTCTGCAAAATCACTGAGGACATACAATTATAGACAGTCATTTCCGCTGAGTGCATGATGTGTGCACAAAAACAAGGTGGAGAAATGAGACGTTTGGGGCGAACGAGGCGCAAGGTGATTATATGTGTGTGTGTTTTTAGAGATGGATGAACAGAGTAAAGATTGTACTCATCTGTCGTGGTACAGTGCTCCCATCAAGTCTAATGAGTGTGCCGGGGTGACCCCGGTCTCGTAGGTTCACAGGCCTGATTAAACATCGTCTCAGACTCGGCTCAGGGGATGCCAGGCTGACCAGCATGGTCTTCTCCATTCTCTCCCCTCTTTGCTCCGTTCCATTGTTCTAATGGCTCCCTCTGATCTAACCCCATTTATCTCCATCACCACAAACACAACACACACACACTGATGTGTTACTCCAGCAGTGATTCTTACTTTTGTTTGACTATCATCAATCTTTATTACCATTTGTTCTCATGTGTGTTTGCAGCCCACACTGCATGCATAAGAGTTAGAGGTTTTCTTTTCAACATTTTATGCCAAGAGAGTGTGTGTGCTGATCATAAACACTCAGTGCCCAGCCCTCCATATTTTCTTCGACTTCCGTCCTTCTGTGTTTATCACGAATTCGAAAGCTATAATGAGGCTGCAGTTGAAGGATGATGATTAACTGCAAGATGATCCAGGAACTAGCATAAGGCGCGATAAGACATCGTTCTGCAAAGTCTTTGATTTATTTGGTAGTAAAGCACAGAATATCGGCCGTTCCTCAGAGCTGGAGGCCACGTGGGGTCAGGAGTTGGAGACGTGCAGTGAAGACTCAGCCAGCCGGTGTGTTTTAATCTTTTTTTTCTCTCTTCTTTGATCACACTAACTTCAGTCGAAGCCTGTTCAAATCATCACCACGACATTTTAAAGGGTTGCAATTAGGGCCAAATAGCCTGCCATTTATCAAGCTCCTTTCATGTCCACCATTTTATTTTATGAAAGCAATCGATTGTCTCTCTGTGGCATAGAGGCGAAGCCCAGTCTCTGCTTGTGCTCCTAGGTGAAAAAGCGATGAGCAGCAGTGTGCAAGAGAAAGACGGAGAACGAGGGAGAGGGTAATTTGGGTGAAACGCCACAGCCGACGCCTTTTTCACATTTACACCAGACTAACCAGACAGCCGGCTCAAGAAAAAATATAGCAGCTAGTGAAAATGCCAAAGGCTCTGGGCATCTGTGTTTGCACAGAAGATGGGGTCAGGTAGTTTGGAGAGACACAAAAGATGAGATAATGAAAAGAGGAGGTCAAGAAAGTGAGAAAAATGGATGAAAAAAGTAACATTTGCTGAGACAAAAAAAAGAAAAGATAGGTAGACTTTAGATCTTTGGAAATACAAGTGTCAGTCTCAGACTGACTGAATCCCACTTCCAAGGGTCACTAGCACTCCCCCTTACCCTTTTATTTTGGCATCTCAGTCAGGAGGTATTTCATATGTTACACTGAAAACTGGTACTCTTTAAAAAGCATGATATTTTTTACATATTGTAACTTTTTATTATGTAAACATTTTTGACCTAGGGTGTAATTTATAGTCAAATTATAAATTTTGTATAATATCAAATTACAACTCAAATTTGTTCTGTGATGACGAATTATCATTCCTGAAGCTTGCATTATTTTTACGCCTGTTGAGCAAGAACAAAAATGAATTCAAAGCAAACCCCACTGAAAAAAATCTTAGTTTAAGATGTTAAAGTTCGTACTGCATTGCCATTACACCAACATATAACATACAACTAAACTGTACAAAAACAGCTGATTTTTATAAATATACCAACCTTCAAATGTTCTTCCGGTCTATACTGATGACTAGTCTCACTGAAAATATGTGTAAATTACAATACATCACAATAGAACAAATTACAAACACCAAGTGTTCCTGTACATTTTTCACTTTTTCCCCGTTTTTAGACTGCCTGAAAAGAACTTGGCACACATTTAACATTAATTATATCAGTTGCTAGTTTCTAAAATATTTTACATAATGAAATATTTGATTTTTATTTTTGCCATTTTTATATTCATCAGTAATGATTGACAGTGATAAACATTAAATACCAGAACACTTCAGATGAGTTAGTGTGATATAAACATATCTAAATCTGTGAGGGAATTTGACATTCTACCTCTTAGAAAGTGTTAAGGTTCAGAAACAAAGGGTGGAAAGGGATTAGGTTAACGAGTACAAGAGGTGACAAAAATACATTACACTCTCATGCACACAAGAAACTGAAAAACTAATGCCAAGCAAAAGCTTTAGTGAAAACATGAATATTTTATGTATTAAATATGTTTTATTACATAGTTTTATGGAATGAATAATTGATGATCCTTGATTATTCTGTTCTTTTTGCATTAAATATATTTGCTTTCATAAAAAATTCCAGTTTCACATAAAGCAAGCCATACACTATGCATATTTATTAGCCGTCTAAATAAACGGGTCAAGAAGAAACACTAAGACGCACAAAAAATAATCTCATATGTGCACAGACTAAATTGCGATGCATGTGCACACACATGGACACACATAGTCGACACCGGGCTCCAGCCGTTCAGGGCAAGAGAGGAGGCAGCCGGGCCCTGACCAAGTAATCATCTCCTGGAGAGTGATCATCAAGGCCTTCAACATCACTGCGCAAATACACCAGCCCCGGACCCCGTGGCATGCAGAGAGAGAGGGGGTAAAAACAAAGACTGTTTTCTGGAAAAGGGGTGGAGAAAGAAATAGAATGAAAAGAAAAGGAGGGAGAGAAAATTAAATTTAAAAAGTGGAAATTGCCACAAGAAGAGAAATGTGGTGTCTGTGTTTACATGGGAGGGAGACAATTTGGTGAGATAGGGTGTGAGGCAATATAAAACAAAATTGTACAATGAAAGGGGAAAAAGTTAATGTAAGAAAAGACAGATGAAACAATAAGAACTGCCAATTTCCTTACAATAAAATGGGAAAAAGTATGAATGGGAAAGACATGTGGGGCTATTTTGATGGGTTTGAGACAAGGAAGAAGAAAATTAGAAAGGAGCGCAAAAAAGAGGGACTTTTAACTCTTACAGAAAAGTGTAAGAATAAAAGAAAAATGAGGGAAGAAGACATTAAAAGAGAACCAGATGTCAGAATTAGAGAAGAAAATTAGGCTGTGTTGACAGGAAAGGAAAGAAAGGGGAAAGCTAAAAAAAAAAAAAAATGGGAGAAGAAACGTATAAAGAGAGACAGAAATAATGGAGCGAGTGTATCTGTTTGCCATGCATGAGCGTACACCACTGTTGCCCAGGAAACAGCAGCCTCTTGGATTATGAGCTGATTAGTTGCCCTCCTCCATCAACAGGGTGTGTGCATGCTACCTTGGTGCACGGTCTGATGAACAATTGAATACAGACACACGCATACATGCACACACACACACACACACACACACACACACACACACCCACTCTCTGACTCTTCACTGAGATACTTTTACTCTTACCTGTTATTTTCATGGTAGCCAGTACCTTTCAACATCCACATCTCAATCTTTCCCTCTGCTGGACTCTGCCTCTCTCTGTGTGACGTTACAGGGTGCTAATCTTGGCCCTTATCTTTGTCTGCAGCTCTGTTCTCTGTTCCTTCTCTGCGAGCACCTTATCTGCCATCACTGTCAATCAGAGCAGATCAGGCTATCTACAGCTGAGTTCACCCCAGTCCTCCTTCTCCCGTTACCCAGCCACTCGTACATGTCCCGCTCCCTTCTGTAGCAAAGAACATATACACTTAACACTCACACACATCATTTCGAAGCGCTTTCTCTATAAACACCAGTGTATCTCAATAAATGCCCTCTGTGCAAGCTTGTCCTCGTTTGGCTTACTCTCCAGCCATCTGCACTGCCCATGTGTCTTATTTTCAGATTTGACCGCTTGAACTCTGTGTGTGTTTTAGCTAATTAACAGATTCATTCTTGTACCAGCTCATAGCGCAAACAAAGGGGAACTTTAATTTTGATTTAAACTTTCCTCAGGGGACCAGAGCCACAGAGTAGCAGTGACTCAGTCTAGAGTTCTGCATGAAGACAGAAAAAAATATTCCTCTTTGCAGAATTGTGCACTGTTTACTTTTAAGGTCTTTTGCAGATGTGCACAGAATATTTCGCTTATTTATTTATTAAAAGTGTGAAAAAACAAATAACATTAAATGTTCATGATATTAAAAAAATATATATTTCTGAATTGTATTTCTCCTTTGAATTCATGTTTAGCTCTACATGAATTACCAAACATGTAGAGGTGAATATTTTACTTTTCAGACAAAATTAAACTAAATCCAAGGCATACAGTGCATTTCAAAAAGTATTTATGACCCTTGAATTGGACATTTTATGTGACAGACAAATTAAACTAAATTTCAATTGTAAAATAAAACAAAGTAAATAGAAAGCTTAAGAAGAAAACATCAATAAAACTCTAGAAAGTGATATCTTTGTGTTTAGCTCTCCTGAGACAATATTTTGCAGACCACATTTTGATGTGGCTGCAAGTCTTTTTTAGATAGTGGAGACATTTCTTCCCATTCTTCTTTGGAAAATAACCCAAGCTCAGACTGAGTGGAGAAAATCTGAGTACCGACCGTTACCTCATCAAGGGTTCTCAATAGGCTTTACCTGTTGACTTTGAATACATGAAAATACTCCGTCTTCCTATTATCCAAAGCTTTTAAAATCTTTTTCTGCCTGTATCGCTCAAATTTTAGTAGCCAACCTGCAAAAAGTGTTTTGAGTGTCTTACAGTTTCAATCTCATCTTACCACAACTCCCAGTATATTTGTCAGTCGCTCACATAGCTTGTGATAAATGGTAAACTCAAGGATTTTTTCAATGTTTTTTTTTTTTTTCCAAAATTGACTAGAGTTTTGCCACATTTAACAATGGCAAAAAAGATGAAGCAAGCTAAGGACTTAGTTTTAAAACCAAACTCTGCTTTAACAATTATCTCCAACCTCTCAGGCTTGAACTCTGATCCATTTACAGAACTGTGTTCTTTACACTAAGATCATGTTTCATGCAGGTGTACTGTACTGAAGTAGGTGACTTTGATGGCAATTATTTAAATTGTGTTTTATTTTAGAAAATCATATTAATAGCAGCATACACCGACCAACCACAAATTAAAATTATTCATCCAGCTTGTATGTGCATCAGCTTGTATCATCTACAAGCCGAACAATGATGAGCACTATTAAAAAAAAAGAAAATAACCAATCCCTTTTGACTATGAATTTGATGTTTTTAGATAGACACTTTTTTGTGGGGGCAGGTGTGCCCTGACTCCCTAATGCTGGAGTAATTGTAGATAATGGAGTTTTAAGGACAGTTGCTGATGCTGACTTAGGTGGGATTTAAGCAGAGATTTATAGGAAAAGGAAAATGGGCAGACAGAAGGAAAAGTTTAACAGGGTGTGGAAGTGAATGAGAAAGCTAAGGCGAGTTTCTGGACCAATGCTTTAGTTTTATTCCAGAACAGGTAGGAAGCAAGATAAAAGGAATTCAAAGAAAGGAAAAAAATAATCGTACATTCATCTCACAAAAAAAGGCATAGATCCTTTTTTAAAAGATGAATTCATCCATAGTTTGGAGTGAAACGAGAGGCTGGTGCTTCTTGAGAATAGGAGGTTAGAGAGGGCACAAGCTGGATGACTAATTGGGGAGGATATGAAATGAGGCTTGACTCAATCTACACCCTTGAATCAACTCTGCCCTACAGTATGCATCAAATGGGTTCCCTAAGTGGTGCTTTTCCATTGATTATACCCTTTCAATGTTACGCTCCAGCTACTTGTTGGAAAATTTTGACAGAGGGGGGAAAAAAGCAGAGGGAGGTAAAGGAGGCGGTTGAAGTATCGGTCAATACTTAATACTGAGCAAACTAGAAAAAATAGGAATTGCAGAATGTGAGTAATATCACATAAACAGACAGCGATGAAAGTGAGAGAGAGGACAAGGTGTGTAAAAAGTACGTCAGACTCGCCCGTAAATGCAGTGGTGCGTGGCACTTCGCCTCGTATGGCACTCAACTTTATGAGGTGTGGAGGGGCTGTCTCCCTCGCCTCTCTGCCTGTTTTAATGATACAGTTTAGATGGAAAAGCTAGAGCTTCGGTCGGCACCAAGGACTTCGCTTGCTCTGCTTCATGCAGCACAAAATCCCAGATGGGGAAAACATAAATATAAGCCATACTCAAACACACACACACCCACGCACACGCCGTCCTGATTGTGAGCATGATGTGGGTTTTATTTTCTTGCTGATTTTCTTATGCAAACAAAAATCCTCTTTTTTCCTTTTAAATAAAATGTGTAAACACTTTAATTAAACAACATAGTGGGTTGATGTTTCTATATAATTGCTATCGCGCAAATACAAATGCAAAGATGAACAATGGGGCTGAACATGAGCAGTATTCACATCTAAAATTTCTATTAATGATCATAGGCAGACCCACAAATGAAACCAGGGAGCAAAAGGGAAGAAGTCGAGGGGTGAACTGCCTGTCAGAACTGTGAAGCCTCCTCAGATGTGCCCCTTGTGCCTGACCACTCCACACGCTCAAGAGATGGTTTCTAACCACAGCCTACACCCATCACTACACCGTCTCAGAGGAGAACATGCAGTAATGCAATATTGATCTGACAATGAGTGAGTGTGTGTGTGTGTGTGTGTGTGACTCTGCATAGGTGGGGGTGTGTGTGTTTTTGGACGGGATGTTGGCAAATAATTGCACTGTGTAAAAAAGTGAATGAGCTGTGTGGACTGCATTAGTATGTGTTGCTTGTGTGACTGTTGAGTCGGTTTGTGTGATGGAAGACAGCCACAGAAGTGTTGCATTAATAAGCCAAAGCTAAGGTGTTGGCCTTGGTGCTATTTCAGACACAGGTCTGTCAGAGTCTTCGTCTGCTGTGGAAGCACCGACTGAGCGGAAACTCGTTTCACCTTCCGTTCATTTGATTCCTACGTTGCTCACTCTCCTTTTTGTGGCCATTTTTACACAAAATCCATAGCAAACACAACCTCTCCACTTCATCTTCACAGAATGGATAGCTCATGCAGACCACTAAAATCTTAAAAGAGCAGCATCAGGAGTTTGAGAGAATTTATTAAAAAAAAGAAAAACAAAATTCCTTCCTTTATTTTTATCATAATTTGTTTAATTAGTAATCGCTGTATTTTCAAATTCCTTAATTGGCGGAACAATATCTTAGACCACAGACATTTGACCTTTGTTTATCTGGTTTACAGATTTCTGCTAATTGTCATTCAGCTGTTATATAACTGATTAAAGGTTTTCTGCCTGAATATTGATCAATATATCCAAAGTGTTTGCTTGGTCAAAACAGCCAAAGGGTAAAATCATTACTCCTTGTCATTAGTAGTGGAAAACATGTAACAAAGACTCAATATTTTATATATTTAAATCGTTCTGCAAGTAATAAACTCTGGCATAAAATGGCGAAATGGAAATAAACACAAGCTCCTGCAGTAAGTGTTCATGTTAAAGCTATTCATTTATTTATTTATTTTAATGTTTTCGTTTTAAAGTCTCTAAAAATCTAGGTCACTATAGTGTAAAGGAAGAGAAATCTGCAGGTAAGAATAAAATTCTCTACACTCAGAATGTTAAGCCTCTGGTTTCCCTGAGAGCTTTTTCATGTTTTCATGAATCACTGTTTCTTCATCTACAGAGGTAACAAAAAAAACCAAAAACATAATTGCAGCGTGTATGTGAGAGATGCGACATGAATGACAAGGAATAAAGAAAAATCAGAAGTAAAGAAATTCACTGTTTTTTTCATTCATCACTTGCTAATCTTACCCAGATTATTGATTCCAGCTGCTTGCCTGTGAAAACTGAATTGCTTTTCACAAATCTTGGTACATTTAATGTACACAATTTCTACACATATTATGTATTCTCTATGTCTGTGAAATCACACTATTTTCTTTTGTTGTCACAAACCTTTAGTTAATCCCTTTTGTCGCCCCCTTATTGTGGTTGCCAACTTTCAGTCTTCAGGAGGAAGGATTGCCTCACTGTGATAGTGGTAGTGTTAGGACGGCCCTGAGAGCTTTCTATAAATTCTTGCAGTGTTTGGAGGTGCTTCCTTAGTACCCAGTGAATTAATTTGTTAGAATGGTCTATATAATGATGCAAAATATGGTTATCGGGTTTTCACTGAAATCAAACATTGCTTCACCTATGGTTAATGTGTGACACACTTTCTAATGTTTTCCCTTGTCATTTAATTATTATTAATCAAGTGTGTAAGCAATTACCCTGTAACTACTTGCATGTAGTGTTTCGGTCAGCTTTCAGAGTTCGACATAACATGTAAACAGATGTGATAAAACTAATTATAAATATTCTTGTAGCACCAGATAATGGACTGGTGTCTGTAATTCTCTTATTACAGCGCTACAGTGACACAGTAATCAAGGAACAACACCAGTCTGGTTTAAATCATGCCTGTCTGATAGATACATCAGTATCTATTAGACACATTGGCGCTAACACTCGCAATGCCAGAGTTAGTCATTAAGTATCCCAGGGTGCTGTGTTTGAGCCGTTTCTGTTTTATTATATGCATGTTTCTGCTTGGTATAATTATTTGACATAATGGGATAATTTTAATTTTCACACTGGTAATGCTCTGCCATATTTACCTTGATAAGTCTAATATATATAAGGTTTCTTTTTAAAACTCAGACATCTTTAGGCCTATGCAATTTTGATGAGATAATAGTTTTATGCTAAGATGAACATGTGATAAAGAAGTGGCTTGAATAAACAGATTGTTTTTTTTATTATTATTTAACAGAACAGTTCAGATAAGTCAATTGGTTAAATGTCACTTTTCTGAAGTAAACATTCAAGTCTCAGAGGAAACTCCAGGTCAAATTGTCAATCTGAATTGATTTGCCAATTCAGATATCCATTTCAAACTTTCATATTTCCATGTCTTCCATCTTTAAAGGTGTGGGTTATTTTTAATTGCATTGTCAGCACATTATTTTAGCTGAAGGACATACTCTGTTTCTCCTTTCAAGTTTCTAAATTTTCATTCTAAATTAGAAACAGGCTCTGAAGCACTACCGGATTCCTTGCAAAAACATGCATGAAGCTAGTAGCTCACATTCCTTCATAACAAGTTGCATTAAATTTCTCAAGCTAAGACTTCATGGGTTCTCTGTATTTCTTTATGGCAAAGTTGCATGAAATGCTAGAAGCCATAGATTTTTGGTGCCAAAAGATGAGACAGAGAGAATCTCTGGAGTCAAGCAGTTAAAAAGATACCTCACGAGGAGCGCTGCTTTGAGGTTAGAGACACAATCCACTTCGGTGCTACTTGTTTAGGATAGTTTACAGTTCCATCTCTTTGCAGTGACAGGTAGACATGAGAAACAAAGCAAGCAAGGAGAAAAGTTTCCTCTTAAAGATCCAAGAGTGTTTTTGTACAAATACCTTTCACTTTATAGGTTTAAAATTCAGATTGTTTCCTGCAAGATGTGAGTTAAAAAGCTCTCCTATGCCCATTACACACAGATAGCATCGTAGATGCACTGACTCACAGGAGTCCAGGAACAGGAGCTATTCTGAGAGCAATGAAACAGGCAGACTAACCAATAGAACCACCCACACACTAAGCATTTTTTTCATCACATGCCACATTCAGAAACACGTGCAAACACACACACCTTCCTCTTTCTGCCAGCCCACCCATCGTTCGTTAGTTGCTACATAGGGGGGGGGGGGTGTTTTTACCGTGACACAGTCTGGCTCTAATTCATTGTATCCACTGAGAGCCTGCATCCAAAAATACTTCTGCTTAACAAACTCCTCTGATTGCTGTTTGACTTTCTGTCTCCTCCCTTTCCTCCCGTCTTTAATCAGCATGTAAACAAGCGCAAGGTCATTTTCTTTCTTAAATGAAGTGAGGGGAGATAAGAGGACCGAAGTGCAGTTAATCCTTTGGACACGCTGATGGAGAAGTTTGTCCGGTTGATGCTTGAGTGGTAATTATACAGGAATGTTTCTGCTCTCACGGTCTAACTATCTATGGATGCATCATCCGTTTATCTCTTTCCTCTACTGCAAAGGAGAAGGGACGGAAATAAATTGGAAAAGAAGAGGAATTTGGAGGAAAACTGAAGTGAGCTGGGTTACAGTTGAGCTACCACTACAGAGCCTTGTCAACACTTGTTTCTGATGCTGTGAAACTAGACTGAGACATCTTCTGAGTAACTCCAGAACTCCTCTCTGTCCTTGATCATCTTACTCTAAGGGAAATATGAGCTAATTAACTCTATTTATACTATTTTTTTTTATCAGTTTCAGCAGAAAAAAAAATCAAATATTCATTTATTTGTTGTTTTTATTCTTTCTCACTGTTGCAGCCAAACAACCAGTTTTGATGCAGCAAAAAACTTTGATGCCTAATTGCTTGAGGAAATGTCGTTTTCTTTCAGCAAGCAGCTTCACTATGAGACAGCAGTTCAGCCCGAGTAAAAGTCTCAGAGCATCATTTCTGAAGGTGTGACAGCACAAGGGCCTCATTTCCATCCTTCTCCACTATTTATCAGCCCTCTCCTCTTTCCCAGTGAAGCAGCAATGTTAACAATGCTGTCCCCACATTTACCAGTTCTGCCTCATTACAGCCAAAGAAGTGGATAAATTAGTGCAGGAGAGCATGCACGGCAGAGTCCGACTCCACCTGTCAGCCACTGGGAGAGATAGTGAACATGTTGAACAGAGGTGGGGGGTGTGAAAGAACTGCTCAGCCTTCGATACATTTTTTTGAGAAAATCCACTCATTAAAAGAAGATTCTTTTGCTTTCCAGAATTATTTCTTGAGGTTACTTTTTTTTTTTTTTTTTTACAGTGCCTTACGAAAGTATTCTTCCATTGCATTTTTGACATTTTGTCTGGTTGCAGGCTCAAACTTTGATGTTTTTCAGGGGGATGTTTCCCCCCAAAAAATCCTGCAATTCTGAACTGAAAGGAAAGCAAAAATTATTTTCAAAATTTTTTACAGATTAAAATTTGAAAAGTTTAATGAAAGTATGTATTTCAACTCTCTACATCTCCATAATAAAATCACCTACCTAGTTAATAGCTGAATACAGCTGTTTTGTGAAGGTTCTCAAAGGGTTGTGCACAAACATTAGTGCACAAACAGCATATTGAAGACTGAGGAACACAGCAGACTATCACCAATAAAGTTGTGGAGAAGTTTAAATCAGATTTAGAATACAAAACATGAGCAAACTAACATGAGCTAACTGATCGCCTGGGCAACGTGAGCATTAATCCAAGAAGAAACTAAAATATCTAAGGAACCCGGGAAGAACTACAGACATACAAAGGGTCATGAAAAAGACATTGTTGAAAGAATCCCAATAGTAATCAGATTCATAATTGGCTATAATCCCTATTGGGAACCTCGCTAACATTAAGAAGAAAACATTTATGTCAGATTAGAACAAAATCCAACATTTTTATCTGGACACAAAATGCTATGTGCAACAGGACAACAATATACTGGCTTTGATTAAAACACATTCATGTTGCCCAATCAAATCCTAGACCTAAAATTAAATTACATTGCAAACTGCTTCGTGTTGGTCTGTCAGAAAAACACGTTATGAAAATCTTTTCTGTCATTACGTAACAAAATGTAAATTATTTATTTATGGGGACACTAAAGCAAGGTGTTGAAAGAATATTAATGAGCAGACTCGAGAACTCATCATTCGAGTTCTTCATTGTAAAGAAAATATTTTGGTACGTTATCAGTGTCACTGACACAAATTTTTAACAACTCTCTCTTTTCTTGGGTTTTACTTCATAAAAAAACTATCCCTCCAAAAGCCTCTGATAAAAAGATATTCAAGATCAAGAGGCAAAAATAGCCCAGGTTTTGGTCATTCTCTGAACAACAAAAGTCTGAGTCCCACAGTTTTCAAAAAGCACTACTTCTCTTTGTCGTCGGTCCAGCATCTCTGGCCTACAATCTTTATGAGCTGGTTAAAACAATCATATACGTGTGGGCTTTCTCTACATTCAGCAGTAAAACAGACAGGGGTTCTGTGATGTCCAGCCACATTGCCTCCCAGGCTCAACACTATGCTTTATGCAGGGTTGAGAAATCAAATCAGATGTGGAAAAATTAATTTTTGTATGAAATTAAGAGCCACCAGCCAAATAATGGAAGACAATGCTGAGTGCATCCCTCAATCGTGAATCCATTCACTCTTTAATCAGCAGGATGGCCAAGCACAAGCCGGTAGCATAGTGAAAGCTCTCAGCCCACAGGGGATAAGAAAAACAATGGCCCTTTTTAATTTCTTTTCTAAAGCGAGCGGCTGAAAGAAAATGATATAGACGTAATTGACGATGAGTAGAGCAGAGCAGCCTTGAAGGAGGTACAGAGTCCAACGCACAGACCCCTTTTCACTTTTCTCTCATGACGGCAAAGGCTAAGGGGAACTGAGGTTTTACAAACCTCCATCAAGGACAAAGTCTATCAAATATCTCTATGAGTGGACCTGTTCAGTGTTGTTACATTACTCTGTTCTCTGATAACATGACTCTGCAACAAAGAAAAAGAAAAATAATTCAGATCAGAATTTGCATTTAAAAGGTTTGGATGTCAGACTGTAAAAGTCAGTATTGTCACGCTAAATACAATGTAAAGTACTCCTAAGACCTTATCAGTTTGTAGACTTATAACTGCAAGTTTCAATGTATTCCATTGTGATTTTATGTGATAAATCAGAGCAAGCAGGCCGAGGAAAGAATACGATTAATGGCTTTCATTTTCTTTTACAAATAAATGTTATAAACACACTGTTAAATTCATTTTTGTTCAGCACCCTATAGTCAGTTTCACTTTTCATTACAATTGCATCTGCACGTTTTTGGGGAGTTTATCTGTACCACCGGTGCATTTCTAGCCCTTGTGTTGTCTTGCGGGTCAAAAGTGACCATACCATGTTTAGCTGTAGAAAAAATACCCTAAACTATCTTTTTCCGACTAGAAATTATATGGCTTTTCCTAAATTGACCCTGTCATTAGAAAAAAATTATACTTTGTTTTTGTTTACATTTCCATGTGGGCTGTACACCACTAGGGTACAAGGATTATCTTATGGGTCATTTTGGATCAGTGAATTATAAAACCATTTAAACACCAGAAAAAGAGTTCAATGGCCACACACAAACTCTCTCTAATACATACACACACACACCCCTGCACACGCCCACCCCCGCACACACTTATACACACATATCAAATAAACTGGATTGATGTACGAATTGAACTTGCATTTGACCTGCACCTGTACTCTCAATCTGCAGCTAACCCCTCACATCACACAAGTTCCCAACACAACAAACAAAAATCTGACATAATAAAAACAAATTAGGTATAGAGGATATGAAGGTATTCTGTATCTGAGTACTGCTAGTTGGTTTCTTGCTGACGCCATTAGTAGATGTTTCACTAACAGGTGCTATGTTGTTGTTTGCACATACTTTCCTACATGGGATCTTCAGAATAAGCAGTTGAACATCTTATGTTGAACAAATTCTTGTGCTGAAGATGTTCAATGTAGGAGCATCTTCATATGGTGAAGAACATCTTCAAGATGTTCAGGATTTCCTTGAACATCTCATGTTGAACATTTTGTTTTGCTGTGTTAAACAAAATGTGCTAAATGGCTTTAAAACGTTTTTCTTCTAGTAGTCCCCTGTAATTAGCTCCACACATTTTTCTATCAGCTCTGACATGACTCCCTGTCCCTGGTGAAGGAACAAAAATTACATTTTGGTCTCTTTTTAGAAAGTGACTCCATCCTCTGTGCAATTTGTTATATATTTTTATATGATGGATTGAGCGTGACTCACTGAAATTGAGAAAGTTTGAGATCTATAATTTAACTCTGCTTCCAAGTAAAGTTTTCTACAGTTTTAGTAACAACGGCTCTAACTTGGTTTCACAAAAGCTCTCTTTGAAGCACTGTAAAGTTTTGTATTGTAAAAACGCTGTATGAATAAAGGCGCAAAAGCTTAAATTTTGTTTTGTTTTGCAGTTTGTTTTTTTTTTGCTTGTTTGTTTGTTTTCTCAGTTATAGTCAATCTCCTTCCCAACTGAGCCAGTCTAGATTTGAAGTAATACAAGTGAAAATGCTGGTCTCTTATTTTCAATGTGCACCGAGGCAAACACACAGTCTATGTTTGCGGTGTGATGAAGGGAGAGAAAGTCAACAACACGGATGCACTGATCCATGGCCCCCATGGCTTGCGCTTAGTGATACATAATACTCGTATTGCACAATCTTCCCCCGTCCCACTTTTGGGGGAGCATACACTGAAGTGATTTTCTGCAGTTTTAAAGCTGAGACAGAAACGAAACAAATGTTTGAAAGCAAAGCATTTTGTCAAGCACTTTGGTCAAAACTCGAGCTGTCAAGGTTACCCTTTCAAGACTGAAGAGACACACTTCAGAAAAAGAGATTTTGTAAGTTTTTTGTTGCTTATCTTTAGCACAGCTGCACTCAAGTGCCTCTTCATCAATACAGGGGTGAGGCATTGCCAGTACTCGTCCTCAGAAACCAAGAATGTGGATCCATCAACAGACACCTTTATGTAAATGGCAAGAATAGAAGACGAGCGCTACCATCCGTGGGGATGTGGTGAGGCAGAGGAAGAGCTTGGAGGAAGGTTAGAAAGACAAACACAGTGAAGTGGATGAGAGACAAAGAGAGACTGAATGTTTTATTTATTAATATATTTGCTTTTTTCTAGAAATGTTTAATCGGCTTTTGGGCCACTGTAGCACCCAATTAGCATGCCTGTTACATGCAAACACAAAGAACTAATTGGCCTGTGAGGGAGTAAGCAGCGCAGCCCTGAAAGGAGAGATGAGAATTCATTTGAAGATCTGTAGCTCCAATAGTGCCATGTTGGGAGGCTATTTGGCAAATGGTTGTAAATAACATTATGCAGCTGCAATTGCAAATATTATTTTTACTTTCTTCCACTCTTTATTGCCAGATGGCATTACAAACAAGAAAATAGCGCCGCAATAAAGTTTATGGGCTATCAAAGAAAAGCAGCTGGTCATCAGATTTTTTTTCTTTGATCAACAACTAACGTGTGCACAATTGTCTCGTAATAAAGCAATGGTAATGATTTGCTCAAATGATCTCTAAATATGGATGCAAATACTCATGTCAATCAGTACCTGAGTAAATGATGTCCTTATCTGTCCCATCAATGTGAGGATGTTGTAGAGAGTTTGAGAATATGCTGGAAGCAAGAGTTTTAATCTTTAATTATATTAACTGTGCAAACTGTAGCAGAAAGATCTGATGCACATTGGATATAAAGAGCTCATTGTGCTCCTGATGGGCAATGGATCAAACAAACTTAACGCTTTCTGCAACCACAACAGGCAGACAAAGAATCCCTGCAAGCAACTCAAGTGCAAAACAGTGTTTAAAAATGTTGTAAGACCATCTCTCAATGAGGTCGAAATATGATATCAAATGGTTTTTGACTCAAAAGAAAAAAATTCTTGACTACTGAAGCCCAACACTTTGGAGCTGGAGAGATCCACAGCTAATGTGGGAGAATCTTTTGACAGGCATATTACTGTAAGCTCTGCAATCCTTTCAGATGATGATAAAAACTGTACACTTTTTGACTGCATGGAAAATTCTGTGTGGCAGAAAACACTATGCATCAACACCCTGAACACACCATCCTCAAGGTGAGACATAGTAGTGGCAGCACCATGCATTGGGCATTCGTCTGTTCAACAGGAAGTGAGAAACTGGTCAAAGTGTTCTGAGTTATTCCAACTGAGAACATTTTTGCAAAAATAAAAATACCATAAAATATTTGCTGTTGTAAAGTAATCAAAATGTTCTTCAGATTACTATTTGTTCTTATCTTTTCCCATTCCAAAATAATCCACTCTTCAAAATAATTTTGCCGCATTTCCAATGTCTCATTTTATAGTAAGACAATTGAAACGGTATCATTTTCTATTTTACCCCTGCAGTTCAATTCATTAGCAATCTTTAGTCTTTTGCATTTTTTGCAACAGATGAAATGTGGCGTAAGTAGATAGCTACCATGTCACCAGAACTACTACAACCACTTGAAGTAAAATACTGACTGGATCAATGTCTTTTCAGAAGTGAGCAATGTAATGTTCTTTATAAACAACAGAGTACCTTACTTGAGAGTCCGTTGCTGTCAGGTATACAATGTTGATGTAGATGTTTGCCATGAAATAAGAGACTTGCAGTTTTTAGCACTCAGACTTGTCACTTTTCCAACAATAGCTCAGAGTTTTAGGACTATAAACAATATACCAGACACTGCATATATATATACAAAACTGTTACTCAGCTTGAACATCTCCTTTATAACTATTTACAAAAAAGAGACTCTCCTCCCATGCTCTTCATTTTGGGACTACATAAAACAAAACTTTTTTTCCCATCTTGGAAAAATTACATTTTGTTCTTTTTCTTCGGGTTGACTTTGTTATGTGTTCAGTCAAAAATGGCCCTTGCCTAATCACGTTTTAGAGGTATGTGAAGTATCCTTTGTTTTTAGCCAATAGCAGGTCCCACAATTCATAAAAAACTCTCGATATCTCAACTTTATGCTTTCATTTTCCTTGATCAGCCTATGTTCTGTTATGTTTTACTTTCCGCAAAGCATCATGTTTGTTGTTGCTTTCAAGGATTATGTTACATTATAGTTAGAAATTCATTACAGAGACAGACTGTACACATTATCTATCTTGACTTCCCTTGAAAAGATATCTGATTTGCAACAAAAACTCTGAAAAATGTATCAGGAGCATTTGAGTTGTTGAGTCTAAATAACTATTTACTTTGATAAACAAAATAGCTAAAAAAATGTAAAGTATCAAATAATCTTATTGTACAAACAGCCAAAATATTAAATACAAAAAGCAGCAATGTATCTTAATGCTTATATTCACTACCAAATTTCCATCTTATTGTTTCTCTCTCTAAGAAATGTACTAGCTTATTAATTTGGGCACACCGTCTTCACCACTAGGTTTTAGGCTGCAGTTAATTAGAGGACTTTAAAGAAAACTGTTGCAGAAGTTATAATAGAAATCCAACCACTAGCCAACACTTTGGTGGTCTAACTACTGTTTTTGAACTGTGGATGAAATAAAATTTACATAGCAAACAAAATGGAAATAGAAAAACTGAGTTCACTGAGGAAATGTTCTAGTTGTTCGTCCAACAAAGGAACACTGTGTGACTTGTGCTTTCTGATGAAGATAATGCCCAGTGTATTTGCTTTACACCAGTGTTATCAAAGATAGTTTTGTTTTTTTTGTCTGTGAGGAATGTGTTCAAGAACAGGTCCTCTCAATTATCTGAAAACTACCTCTGTGCTGTGCAATTTCATTTTGCAGCTTTGAATTGTAGCTAGAATTTAACATTTCAATGTTGTGTTTTGAAGTTACAAAAATGAGATTCACATATGTTGTGGAAATATACGACTGAAATGCAATGGTTATCTATCTTGATAACACCATAGAGTACATAGTGATCTGGATAGAACTTTAACTCAAACCTAAAATTTCTAGTCCAGTAGACTATCACTGGTTTCAATCTCTCCCACAAATACTTAAAAACACAACAAAATTTCTCACCAACATTGCTTAGCAACTGACACATTTAGAGAAACAATGACACTCTAACTGCACACACATTTTGCATTCACTTGTGTAAAAAAAAAGTACTTTTGGCAAAGTATCTGTTATTCTTGAATCATTTCTCCTCTTAAGAAAGAGAGTCAAACTTTTCTTTAAATGCCACACGTTATATTGGAATAAAATGTGCATTTGGTTACCTGACAATCACACCGCCACAAGTGGACTACACAATCATGTCTGCAACACTGGGTGGAGAAGCTGCCAAAATGGCAATATTATATGACTGAGCATCTCAAACCATTAGGCCATGACAGTGACAATGAGGCTTGTCCAGAAGTGTCACCTCTCCCAGTCTTTGTCTGTCTCTGCCTTTCTTCAGCTCCCCCTGCTTTCCTCTCCCTTCCTTCCTGTGTCTCATTCTCTCCATGTTTCAGACTCACACCCACACATAAAGACAGAACATCTTTATTAGTCGTCTGTATGCGGGCTGTGCTCAGCCTGAGATTGCAGGACTGACCCCTTGCTGCGAGCTGTACAGGGGAAATGTTTACTCAAACCCCACAGAACATGCCATTAACCTCTTTCTAGATAGAAGACAAACAAGAATGTCCCTCCATGAGGGCAATAAAGACAGGCACAGCAAGGACCATCATGGCAATCATCTCATTATGAGTCTGCGGGAGGCAGTAAGGAGCCAGGAAGCTTCGTCTCCCGGGGATACCTACTCTGCTCTGTACCAGTGTGTCTAACATTCAGTGAAGTATTTATGACATGCAGCAAAGTGAAATCAACTAATTTGCCAAACACATGCACAAATGCATCAGCCACCTCTGCTCACATTTATGAACCAACCTATGTGCATAACGTCTTCCTCGTTAGTTACCTATCTTGCGTCTCACTCTGCTTAACTGCAGCCCCCCCCCCCCCCCTTCCCTGGAGACGCAGAACGATGTCCTCAGACTGTGACTAAAGCCCCAACCGGGGAGGTTATCCTGGCAGCAAAAGGAAAGGAGAGGCAGAGGTGCCTGATGAGAAGTCTGGGCACAAGAGAAAGTTCTCCTTCTTCGGCTCCTTCAGGCAGTAATTCAATCATGCCTTGATAATTCCCCCCATGTGAGAAATGAAACCTCCACCAACACATTGAGGACAGATAGACAGCAGAGCCTCATATTCATTCCAGATTGAGGACCCCCTTTTGGGTGGGCTTAAGAACTTACTACAGAGTATGTTTTACCTATGTCATTTTAAGAGGCCATTACTTTAATTGAAAAAGTTACCTGTTGCCACAGGCAAGTGAAGGGAAAAATAAAAAATAAAAAAAACGTAAGAAAAACAAGGGTAAGTATTAAAACAAAAAACACCAGATGGAGATATGCATGGTAAAAATGATTGTTTATACTTACTGTTTGATTATATGTGATAATAGAAACGGGATTCCTCAAGGCAATTAGCGTCAGCAGCAGCCATATTGCAATAGGACAAGGGAAGGGCAGCACGGGCTGTTATGAAGGAGCGCTTATCAAATATCTCTGGCGGAGTGATTAGTGTAATAAGACACTGCAAGGTGAGATAGGCCACTCAGTATTTTAGCTTGCCTGTGTATGTATGTCTGTTATAGTGTATGAGAGCTAATTTGTGCTTGAATGCACAAGAAATAGAGGCAGTGAAAACAGAAATGATTGAGTCTGTCCATCTGTTTTTATATCTGTGCGCCTGTGTTTAAATGTGGATCTTAATATCTGCTGTGTCCCTGTGAGTCATTTATGAGCCTGGGAGAGTGATATTTTTATTTATTTATTTTTTTTTTTTATGTGACTGTAGACTTTAAAAGTAGTCTGTCAGTTTTAGCCTGTGACGGAGGGCAGATTGGGGGTACTTACCCCTGGCAGCGTCTTCTGTTCATGGAGGGCGCTTTGGGCCTTCAGTGCTGACTCTCTGGCACAGTATGTTAGAAAGGCACATCCTGTGTGAGCGTGGAAAGAGAGGAGAAATGTGATTAGATTTAAAAGAATTAAATAATAATAGTTGGAATTCAGATGTTTACCAATATGATATTTGGAGGATGTAATTATTTAGTTCAAGGCATTGCCCACATATTTCTACCAAGCTATTCTAAACAATTAAAAGGTTAAAGCTTCAAAACCACATTCATCCTTCTTATTAAAGTGCATTTAATAAGATGCAAAAAAATTTAATAAAAATAAAAATCCTGGTGTGACCACGGTTTTCTCAAGCTGTACATAGCAGAGGGTACATTTTCAAAAATGCTTTTTAACTTCAATGATGTATTTTTCTCATTTTAAAGTGAACCGCAGACCTCCCTCTGCTATATTGAGATACAGTGAAATAGAAACAACCAGGAGTAGAAAATTATGATGAGACTAATGAGTCTCATCAGGTTGTGAAGAAATAGTTTCCACATTGACCTGTTTGTCTCTACTCATTCAGGAGATGTTTGAGAAATACTCTCTTTTAACTACTTGTGCAAACCTGTATCAAAGATCAGGAAATTTTAACTTAGACTGAATCACAATGCGGCTATTAACACACAATGTTCCCCCTCCCTGACTTGTTGCTGTGCAGTCACTTGGATGAGGGAAGGCTTATACACCTTTCCTTTGTGTGCAATATATAAAAATTTGGCTCTCTTTAAAATACTTTCAGTCACATTTGTTATACTTGCATTGCACCATAAAGAGCAAACCAGGGAAAAGTATAAGCAATTCAGAAATACTTGGAGCAGAGGTACTTAAAAATAAGAGCTATCAAGATCCTCTGTTATTGAGACCTAAATTTCAAAGTGCAATTATAACAGCATAGATACTAAAACATCACAACGTTATTCAGTTTGGCTCCCCATGCAAAACTTTCCAAAGATGCCTCTGGTAAATACAATGAAAATGCATCTTCTAGTATGTAATTTTACTCAATGTGATCATACTGAAAGAGTCTCAATCCAGCCCTATTTAGCACCATGAAACACAAGTAGAACACCTGAGAAAAAAAAACAGTATGCACCTTAGTCTGATTCCAATTCAATATTTACACAAAAGGGAACTGCTAATATTTAATTTTAATTGCAAAGCTCCAAAACAAGCCAGCTCAAATTAATGAAGTGAGCCAAACTTCACTGTTCCTTGAAAGCGTAAGCATCTTGAAAAAAAGTATAACCTGCCAATGCATGTTGATTTAAAAATGCATTATTTTCCTCACTAGGCCAATATATAAGCCTCACTGTAGTTTTACAAGTCATTGGAATTCATATATATCCCATCTAGAGGAATGTGGCTCTCTAAAGCTAATAGCTCCACACCCTCAGAGAAAATAACATGCTGCTTCAAAAATAAGACTTTTTTTTTTTTTTATGTAGCAGCTCCATCAGATTAAATCTTGTTAATGCATGCATATCTTCTGATGAATGGAAAAGTGCTTGTGTCAGTCTCATGTAAAGGAGAACAAGCAAAACTAAGTGTAAAGCGTGACACACAGCTGTAAAACCTTGAAGTTTGTTTAATTTAAACCAAAGAGGTGATGAAAATGCTTAGTCAGCCTCGACTGGAAGATTTTTTCTTCTTTCCCATTTGTGAAAGAAATTACACCCACTGCTTTTTGATAAATGATTACTATCACAGTTACTGAGCCACAAATCAGTATGCACGGTGATGAGCTGAAACTGTACCCCCACACATCTCCGGGGGCTGTTCTTTGAAGTTGGAAAATTTAGGAGGCAGAATGTAAATACATAGTTTATGGCAAATACGTCTCTGACAAAAATGTGACAGCATTCATTAAAGGTTGAGTTGTTGCTCTGTTATGTGCTTGGCAGAGCTGACAATGGGTGACCCTGTTCAGAAGAGGTTTTGCACTGAGCAGCATAATTTCCCATTACTATATGTCACACCTACTGCCAAGGATTCCCATGGGGGACTACACACAAACACACACACACGCATGCAAGCTCACACACTCACACATTTAGATGATACTCTGCATGCCTAGCAAGCATCATCCCCAAAAAGCCAGCAGCACACTCTGGCACCTGGCCAAAAGAGCTGCGTTTCACAACAACCTTCACCCACCTCCACAACTAGGCAGTTACTCAAGAGGAAAAATCACCTAAATGACACTGACGAACCAGCACTGCACACAGCAGAGCAGAAAAGTTTGGGAGCCTGGGGAAACACTTATCATCCTTTGTGTGACATTACAAAACTGTTGAGCATGAACCGAGAATGTCCAGGGGGACAAGTCCCACAAGAGACTCATGAGGCTTGTAAGCTAAAGGTAACACTTTAGCTTTTTGCTTGTACATAGTTCTGGGACTTTTTTGGTAGCAAACACTGACACACGTCGCACCTAAGAGACTAACATCTTTTTTTTGTTTGACCCATTTTCTCTGTGGTATCAATAAAAAATCTTACTATAATGTAGCTCTGCTGATTATAATCAGATAGAATGCTTGAATGATATAATTTGATAATTTGTCTGTATTGTTTTGTGTTGAACCTCATTTGGTTTTTCTTCATATTTTTACCAGAATGGGTTTGATTAAAAAATAAATTATAAAAAAAAACAAAAAAAAAACATTTGAAATTTGACTCATTGTATCTGACAAAAAAAACAACAACAAAAAAACAAAAAACAAAGATGTGTTGGGTGTAACCAACCCAGAGTCACTCAGCCTCAAAAAATAATACCTAAACCTAATGTAGAGTTATGTGTCATGTAAAAAAAAAAAAAAAAAAAAAAGCATGATTGATAACATTAAGACTGTCTTCCTGGCTCTGATTGGCTGTTTCTGACTTATCAGTGTATCTATATATATATATATATATATTTTTTTGTTTATTACAAAGGCCGTGGCAGAAAAAGAAAACATTTTATTTCACTATTCTGGTGGAAATCTTTCTTTAT
>CAEFZY010019306.1:0-45280 GCA_903066815.1 Brachyrhaphis roseni | reverse complement strand
CATAATAAAGAAGAAAAATCCATATATAAGTCGCATTTTTGAGGGAAATTTATTTGATAAAATCCAACACCAAGAACAGACATGTCATCTTGAAAGGCAATAAAAATAGAATAGAGGCAACAACAGGCTGGATAATTGTACGGTATGCTAACGTTACATGACACATGAACAACGAACTGAGAACGTGCCTGGTATGTTAACATAACATATTAAGAGTTATTCAGATAACTATAGCATAAATAACATGCTAACAAGTTTACCGAACCATCCGTGTCTCCAAATCACTAAATCGAATGAAATCTTCATCCTCTGTGTCGCTTGTAAACAACTCCGCTAACTCCGAAGGTAGAAGAGCACAGGCCTAGAGCGTGTGAAAATAACATGTGATATGATATAATAGTGTGCTAATAATTTCACACATAAATCGCACCGGAGTATAAGGCGCACCCCTGTTATGCGAAACTATGAAAAAAACTGCGACTTATAGTCCGTAAAATACGGTAACCTACTCTTGGAGAGCATCTTATTCATGGTCATGTTGTCTCCAAAATACCATCAGCTTTCACTGCTTTGATGCAGAAACCATTTTTCAGATGTAAAGATTCCAGTGCATACATATCACATAACTAGCGATGCTTGAAGTCAAGTTGTGATTGTCACTTTTCGCCATATGTGCTAATTGCCTAATTACATAAGCAAAGAGCAATCTTCCACGTCATCTGTTGCGATGGCGACACCAGCTCTGCTCTGCTCAGTATTTTTTATTTTTTTTAGACTTGGCTGCCTTTCTGAAAGCGTCTGCGGCCGGCTGCTTGGATTCGGTGCACAGTGGTTTGGTTTTCCTGTGCGTGACAGGGATTTGTAGGCTCCGAGGCTGGTGACAGCAGCTGCTTGACTCAGATTAATGGAGATTAATTAGCTAACCGCTCTGAGATGGGTGTCGTTCATCATGGAATGATGGGGAGAAAGCAGATCATGCAAACTATAGATATAGATATATCCCTCCTGAATGCATGATTGGGATGAACTGTGTAGGATGATGCAGGCTGAGGAGGATATGAGATGCTGCCAAGCAGGGTAATGCTGGATTAGGGTGCAAATACTGTATGCAGGGTGACTGCATGAAATAAGACTCAAATTAGTCTCATATTTTAGGTGATGATAGCCTGATATATAAACCATGATTATCTGTTTTATATTTAAATGATATTGGTTTCATGTATTAATGTACAATGAAGGGCAGTAATAATAAAAAATGTGCCTGAATGCAGCAGACTCACAAGGATAGAGCTTTGCAAAAGTATTCATACCCCTTAAGATTGGTGCCAGTAACACAATTTAATGTTATATTCTGAGTTTTATGTCATCGGCTGGAGCATGCAGACTCAAAAAACGTTACTTGCTGAAAGAACAACAAACTCAGAGCAGTAATTAAGCAAAAACTGTTGAAAAAATATATAGATTTGCACTTAATAAATACTTAATTGTCTGTAAATATGTTTTACCCAGAAATTCTCAAGTGGAAGTTTTAGCTTCATCTGGTTGAAATACAACAGAAACCAAAATCTTCTTCTAAGCACCTTTTCTACAAATAGTCAAGTGTACACTAAAATACAATATAACGTTTATTTCCTTTCTTTATAATGAAATTTAATTATTTGCTTGTTTGCATCTATTTATGTATTTCTAATATTGAATTAAAAAAGGCTTAAATGGTTAAAAAAATATTTAAAGTGTGCAGTTTTTTATCTGATTAATCATCAGAATAATCTATATAATAATCAATTACAAAAATAATCATTACCTAGTTTAGATCAAAATATTTCCAGGGGTTAAAACGGCCCAGTCAAAGTCCAGATCCTCAGTGTCTTGAAACTTGAATAGAATTTTTAAGAATAGAAATCACTTCAGTCTCTAGATGTGTATACCCTAACTTACTGCAGGTGTAATTATTGTTTTTGTTGCTTATTTATTCATAATTGTAAACCGTGTGTCATTTGGTTGCAGGTTTCGCTTTCCGGAATCATGAATATTGGTCAATTTGCCCACCTGACTGGTCATTAGTTGAGAGTTTGTACATGGACAGTTGTCTGTCTCATGACAAAAAATTAAAAAGCTGTATCAACAAAATACCTTCAGAAGTCAGTGTATAAACGTGGGAACTGAGCAGGTGATGGACTTGCCTCCTATAGGAAAGGTTATATCAGGTGTTTAACATCTAAAATCTATTCTACACATTGATTGAAATTAACCTTGGTACCCAAAGCAGCAGCTTCACTGAGTCACAGTCTTTGTTTTCTTAAATGGTCAGGGATGTCACCAAGCTAAGGTCTGTGTGTGACCTTTACTGTAGGAGCAGAGGGCAGGTCTTATTAAATTAATCATTCCCTTCCAACATATGGCTGCACTTGACCTTTTACGAGGAACATTTTGTCTCACCAATGGACAGGAGGATAATTGATTCATCAGCAGGTCCTCCACTTAATGCACTAGGACACGCTTAGCACATAGGTCATGCTAGCAATAACCCCGCTCTCAAAGACGTATTAATTAGCCTGAAATATTGATGCATGTGTGATTTATGATGGCTCCATGACTGAACTGCGAAAAATGGATGATGGGGACAATAATCATCTTTCCACAGTAATAACAGTCATGTTTTATCGATGTAAAGCCAATCTGTTTCCCGTTGGAGGAAACCAGGGCACAGGGAGAACATGTGGAGCCGTAAAAAACAAGAGTGTGAAAGATACAAAACAGCAATATTGCCACCACAAATTCTGATTGTACATAATAAAAGCCAGTGGAAAAGTGCAATAATATTTTTATGGCAAAGCTAAGAAACTCCTGAAACTGGTGAGTAACATGGGGGTAAAAAAAATATATATAAAAGAAACAGAAACCAACTGCTGAATGATGTTGATGAATGAACGGACATTTTCAGCAACAAGGCAGTTCAAAGTACTTTAAATGATTTAGAAGGAAATACAAACAAACCAAAATGAAGGTAACAAAAAAGACAAAAATACTACACAGTTTAAGCTAATAGCAGTTTCTCTAGATCTAAAGTTTGTTCTCGATTAGCAATAAGAATAAGTACTCCATAATTTATAAACTAATAGAGTTTTCTCTGGATCTGAAGGTATAAACCTAAATGATGGTTAAGTGGACCTCCAGCATTCACAGGCGTTAGGGATCACACCATGATGGTCAATAAGGTGGTCACAATGTTATGCCTTGTAAAAAGAATCACTCTTATGTTACTCAAGTTTATTTTGTGAAAAACGAACCTGAAAAGCAGCTGCATGGATCTTTTAGAGATGTGTTCATATTCAATAGAACTCCAGTAATTGCAGTTAATGGAAGCTTCATTGACTTTTTGCAGAGCCACATTGATTAAGAGTGATGAAGACTGTCTGCCAACATCTTGCCTTTTCACTGTCCATTTCACCTTATACAAAAGTTACCTAAAGAACAGAGGATAAAAGTGACTTATGATCATTTCAGCCCAATATTCAACTCTTAAAACTTGTAGTTATTTCAATGTCTCAGACAGATCTTTTGTTCACTCTCAGTCACATCAATACAGTACTAAATATTGAAGGTTTAAACATCAGAAACCCCATTTAAGATGTTAAGTAGTGATGTTCCTAGTATAGACTCTTGAAGTGAAGAGTGTGTTCTGCACTGGAAACTGCACGTCATTAACTTTGACAAAAAGGTTTTAAAGATTTTGTTTGTGGAAATTTTCATTATTGTTCATATTTATTCAATAATTATCCATATACAGCTCTGGAAAAACTGACTGAAACCCATTGAAAACCTCCTGGTTATTTCACGAAATATTGATTTCTGAACTCTTCCTGAGTTAAAACATTTGTGTTGTTGTTTCTAAATGATTATGAATTTGTTTTCTTTGCATTATTTGAGGCCTGAAAGCCCTGCATCCTTTTCCTTATTTTGACCATTTCTCACTTTCTGCAAATAAATTGTTGCTTGGAATTTCAAAGACATGTTTTCAGTAGTTCATGGAATAAAATAATGTTTATTTTACTCATATACCTATAAAGAGTAAAATCAAGAGAAAGAGGTAATTTTGCAGTAATCTCCTAATATTTTTCACAGCTGTATATCAGGAAAACAGACAAACTTTGATTGAGTGTCCTGTGTTTTGTCTAGCTAATGTGACTGGAGATAATCTGAGAGATTTTCCTCCCCAGAAATAATTTCTCATATTCCTATAATTTTAAAATCTGATCCTATACTTAGAAAGTACAATGTGGTGCTTGGACTCTTGATGTGGACTTGCTTGATGATTTCTGAAGTCTTCTTGTTAAGAATTGGTCCTGTATGAATAATCTACATCCAGCAGCTTATCCTGAAGCTATAAACACAAGAGATTGTGTTTTGCTTGACTGAGTATCATTTAAAGGTTAAGTACAAGTCACTTCAGTTGTTAGAGTATTTCCATATTGCGCACGCTGCGTCAGTTGAGCTCATGTCGAATGAGGTTGATTGAGGCCTGCAGCCGTCATTAGGAGCTCACCTGAAAGCAACAGATGTAAAGTGGATGGTTTATATGCTCCATAGTGCCGGCATGTAAATGTTTGAGTCACGCTGTTTGCGTTGTGCTACCCGGTATCTGTTTCTTCGTCTAATTGAGGTCTCGGAGGTTAATGCGGCGACCCTGGTCCTTACCTCTTCCCTCTGGCGTCCAGAGGATCACCTCGCTTAAGTCCCAAGTCCTCGCCGTCTGGAATGATTCCATCCTGAGGTTGACAAAGCATGAAATGGGGAGGATCTGGCAACGTTGCCAGGGGAGTTATTTCCTTTGCGAAAGGCACATAGATTTCCATTCCCAAACATGGACTGTCACAAGCTCTTTGTGTCATCTTTAGCAGTTTATTTTGCTGTGTTATTCCCCTGGGCAGCCAAAAAAGAAAGTCAATAGCTTGTAAAATAGGAAAGTTACACAATTTGTGATTTATTCTTATTTTTTGTACAGTGTTTAGATATCTGTAAATATTAATAATTATTTTTTTGGTTATGATTGTTTATATTTTTTGTGACTTTTTGTCAGTTTTTTTCTTTACTGAATTCATATATTTTTACCTGCAGTTAGTTAGTGGATTATTCCTGGCTTCTTCTATTTGATTGTTTTCCTCTTCATTTATAAAACGAGCCGTAATTTTGGTATTGATAGTAGCTTTAACTGATAGTAACATACTTGTATTATTAGATTCAGACAAAATGGGGATCCTGCATGGAAGCAAGAAGTCATCTTAAAGTAATGCAACTGATTACAAATGGCATTATTTGCTGATATATTGTCAGCCATTTTGCTTACATGCAGTCAGGGTCTGAGGAAATCCATCTCTGAACACATTTATTGACCTTGAAAGCAGCAGACGACCTGGCTAATTCTGCCAGTAAGAACTGGAAACTGGGACACCAGAAACACCAGTATTGGACTTTTACTGTTTGGAAAAAAAATTCCTGATCTTGATTTTATTTGCCTTTCAGATGGAAGGGTAGAATTTGAAGTAAACAACACGAAAGCAAGGATTCATCAGCAGAATTATTCAGTATCAAAGACGAAACATCTCAAAGTGATCTCTTGAACATGACAGTGACTTCATTGTGCAACAGTGACCTTCAGGGTCACCAGATTTCTCTCATTTCGGATGTGGCTCATCCAAAGATTCTGCAGTAACTGAATGAGGCTGTCATGTCAATGTAGACCGAGTGCTACAGGGATATTTCTGATTACATGTCGAATGTGTGGCAGGAAGGATGGCGGTCCAAGCAGATGTAAACCAGGTGTACCTAATAAAGCTGAGTGTATTTTTTTTTTTTTTTTTTTTACCAATGGTTATATAAGAGGATCAGTTAAAGTTGCATTTATGTTTCAAAATAACTGTAAATTAGAGCAATCACTTTGTTCTCTTTTGTAGCCTTTTTATAATCTGTAAACTTTATGTTAGATATGCACACCCAACCAAAACTGCTGTGAAATACACTTTGCTCTTTATTCTGGAATTCACCGTCATAAATGTGTCAAAGCTAAATGCAGCCTGTGAGATAACAAAATTTGTGGCTGCTCTGAGATGTTGCAGCTTTTGCATCGCCAGTATAATTTAAGCATTTAAATTTTTAGTATTATCATAATTATTATTATAAGCAATTATTGCAAATGTTAATAATTATTGCAATTTGTTTTTGCAACATGTAACAACTTTTGTTCTATAAGCATCTTATGATGAATAAATGAATTGAATTCCAAACATGCAATATATCAATAAGATAAGGTGTTTTAACAAATTTCTTTTAGAATCTTAGTTGCAGGAGATTTTATTCTTTTGTATGAAGCAATAAAAAAGAACTTGTCACAAAAACAAATAAATTAAATATAAATACCATCCATATTTTAAAATTCAGTCTTTGCAAACGTTTTCTTTTCATTTAGCAGCATGAACTGCTTTACTCATACTCTTTGTATGCTCTCCTTTTACATGTCTAATGCCACATTTTTACCAAAACCTACCTTTTTTAGCTTAAAAAACCTCAGCTGTGTCAAACATATGCACTGTATCTGTCATACAGTGAATCATTGTCCATTCCTCCTCCTCACTGATGCAGCTCTATGTCATCATAAGCCTGGAGCTCTGACTAAACCGATTGCATGCAAACGCACTGGACACCCTCTGGCTTGTCATTGTTTTATCAGACAGAAAATTAGACCCTAATTCCTGAGCCCTAAGGTCCTTTTCTTCCCACTCTGTCCCACCGATGCATTTTAATGCTAAGACATGCAAAAACACACACCTACACACGCAAACATGCCCACATTTATGCATGTGAATTATTTAGAAATGCTCACAAAAGCCCAACAGAAGAACAGATTTGGAAATTCATCCTATACAATGTTCCACTTCCGCTGTACTCAAGCTTTTGAGTACAGCGAGTGGTTCCTGCTGCAGATCCATGAGCATGTGCACTCTTGTCAGTATGGAAACTTCCTAGGGAACAATCAGAGGCAGAGAGAGGAGTTGCAGCTTAGAGAGCGAACTCACTCACTCTGGGCCTATCTGATGAGTGAAAAGCAGAACTACTTGAATCCTCACAAAAGCCCAACAGAAAAAAAATCTTTGTTTTTTTTCTCTTTCTCATACCATCACATATTTACACACATTATACAGTATGTAGGACATCTATACAAATTTAGCCCTTCTGCATTCACAGCGCTCTTATTGTTCCATAGTTTTTTCTGGAAATGTGATTACCCACTTCCTTTCAACGATTTTCAAAAACCTCGAATGTTAAAACAAAAGCACTCAACAGATTGTGTAACGTAATAAACCAGAGCAGCGTACTGCAACATTTTAGAGGAAGAAAACTTTATCAAATATTCTGCAACTGAAAATTTCAAAACTTTATTTGTGGTGAATTAGACACAGTAACAACTTGGAAGTAGGTTCACTGGTCAAGTGATTACCAAATTTAATTTACATGACCTAAACGCCAAACACTGTGTGTGGTGAAAAACTGATATTATACATCACCATAAACACATTGTCTCTACAGTGAAGCACAAATTTTGAATTGATTAGAACAAGTGCAACACTGAATAATACAACCAGCGTTACAATGTAAGAGTTTGGATGAGTGATATTGTTTTCCTTGAACTTCAGAAGTTGTGGAAACCTTTGCAAGATGCTCTGCATCAAACATAATACCCTGTAGAAAACAAAAGAGCCCCTGTAAAAATTCAGTTTTTAAATAAAAGAGGCAATAGAGTATAAATTCAGGTGGATTAGGAAGAGTTTGAATGAAACAACCAATTGACATTCATCTGTTAAGATCATATCCAAGCCGAATAACCCAGACTATGCATCGCTGGTGATCTTGAGTCTCATTAACCAGCTGATTGAAAATGAACTGATGATGAAATTACTAACTGAAAAGACATGACAAATCGATAAAGATGCTGCAGATGCATAGCTACCAGTGTACATAAAGACAGATTCAAGAGTAAAGCTAAGGACAAGAAGCAAGTCGATATTGACTGTCTAATCTTTATGTATTTTCATTTTGTTGAGCTATATTTCATTATCATATCCTACTGTATAAAAGAGCACTAAGTCTTAGATTTCTCCTCCATGTTCTCCCAGGAGAACTTTCCTCTCTTAGATCTCTCCATAGGTCAAAAATATGTCCATAACCCCCTGCGGATAATAGAGCAAAATGAAGTTGAGAGTGTGCCTCATCGTAACCTCTCTGCCATCCAGCATCTGTGAGAGTGGTCCTGTAGTCCCACCGCTGGGAGAGGACATGCTGATAGGACAGCAGGAGCTGGATACTGTCCTCCCACGCAGCCTCGTCAGTATTCAACTTGAGCCGTTTTGACTTAATGAAAAAAGAAGCAGCATATTACTGAGAGTGAACTGAGACACCCCAATTAAAACTTCAAACCAACGTCACTTGAGCATTATTGCAGCGCTGAGTTTTTGATTGAGGGCAGATGCGTCTACTCTTCTTCTCCTGATCCTCATGTTTATACAGACAGTGAGGGGAGGACTGTTGTAGCTCTGAAAGCAGATGAAGGTCGTCACCTGGAACCAGTTTTGGAGAATCAAACAACTCATACAACTTACAGATCGCCGTAGTAACCCAGTGCTACCGTTCTCCACATGATGCTTTAAAAGTTTACCGCATTTCCTGCCACTGCAGTCACTCTTCCTAATGAGACATTGTTTTAACGCTACAGTTAGCATGCTACGATTAGCGTGACTGTTAAATAGCAGACTCCACATCAGAAGATAACCTTAAGAATTACCAGCCTGTTTTAGCTTGTAAACACTTTACATCTTCTAATTATCAAAATAATAGAAAATGTATTTGAACTGTATTTATCAATGTCGGAATATTTTTGGCAGAATTAGAAATGCAGTGGACACCTTCTATTGTCTGCAAATAGCTAAAATCTAAAAACTACTCTCTAAGAATGCTTATCTATTCTAATACACCAAATCTATCTTAATATTTCTTAATAGACACAGTGGAAATTGTGTCAGCACTACCTCAGAAGCTAACATCCACCATCTTCCTCATCTGCGCTCTTAGAGGTACAGCCAATTAGCACCAGGGAAACTGAGTGACTCTTCTGCAAACATCAGCCAATAGCATGCCACTGCACCAAGGTGTTTCAGATACTTACCCAGCATTTTCTTCAGGGTAATATCCATATGATTTACCATGACAGTTTAAAAATTATGTAGCTTTATGTTATTAAAGCTAAAGTTTAATCAGTAATACTTTTATGACAAAAAATCAGATCATGATTTCTTGGTTAATGTCAAGTTATGTCATGTTTATGATGGTGTCATGACAGTCTTATTCACAACCCGTCTAATAAAGTGTTACCAAAGATACTGTGAGAATCTTATGCCGCCTGAACCAGCCCTAAACTTTCAGGACAGAGAAACAAGGTGGATGTTTACTTGTGACTCAAGTTAGAAAACTTAATAATCACCAAAGAATATTGAATTTATGAGAAATTAAACTAGGAGATTAGATTTACACACCTAAAAAACAATATTTGTGGCATCAAACATAAAAACCATAATTCATTCCTTTCAAAAACAATTTTTTTGGGGGGAGAAGACTTTGAAAGAGATTTTCATCTTCTCTTAAAGTCCCTTTCCTGAGCAATAATTACACCTGCAGTGCAAGGCAAGGCACAGTATAATCTCCGACAGCATGAGGAGCAGCAGCCGTTCCTCTCCACAGCAACTGTCTTTGCTCTGCTGGCGTCTGGCCTAATTAAAGGTCAGTTAGCTAGCTGGGTGCCAAAACAATATAAACAGATTCAAGGGAAATGCCACATGGGAGCCCAACACTTTGGAGGGGTTTGTAAATGCTGGGTGCTGCGTCCTCTTCCTCGGAAACAAAATCATTAAAGAAATTAAAATCACGTCACCCCTCTGGCCCTCATGTGTAAAAGATAATGAGATGGCTCTGATTTGACAGCCCAGGGTGTGTTGGCTGTCTTAAAGTTTTACTATTTTATCAGTTGGATGAGGATTTTAATCTAACCTTGTGGCATGTTTTTCCTCTCCTCAGTGAACATGACCTGGGTGAGGATGACATCTACGACTGCGTGCCATGTGAGGACGACGGCGACGACATTTATGAGGACATCATTAAGGTGGAAGTACGACAACCCATGGTGAGATCTTTCTGTATAAGTGTTTCTGATTACCTGATGCATGTTTCCAGCATCGTCTGCATGCACACTAGCCAAAAAACAATCTTGGAAAAAGAAGCCAGGGAAATGAACTATAACATGTAACGCATGCTGACCAGTTGACATCTCTTTGCCATAAAAACTGAAAACCAGTCCTCATCATGGGGTTAATTAGCTACAGAACCACAGAGGCATGATGAGTTAATAGATCTAGACTATTCCTTTGCAAAACCAATTAGCCCTGGTAAAGATGTTTTTTAAAGCTTAAAATAAATGTATCTACAAGTGCTTTTTTAAAAATAAAAATAAAATCAGCTTTTAACTAAAGTACAACTTAATCAGTGAGGAAAAGAAATTATTATTTTGAAAATATTTGGGGAATTTTATAAAGAAGTCAAAATTTTTTATGATTTTTTTATTTTTTTTTATTGCATTATTGTATAACACTGAGACAAACTGCATTGTAAGGGTGGACTGCTGGGTTGGACTCGGAACCCGTTCATAACTGCTTACCATTCTCGTATTTAAATCACTGATTATGTAAGTCAGGCAGAAGGTTCTCAAAACTATTTAGGAGTTGGTATTTCTTTTCTCTACACAAAAAACATGCCATGCAGCTTTTGCTAAACTTTACTAGAACTTTAACTGGAGCTTTCTGCTTTGGTTAGTTCAGGCTGAGATTATGGATTTTGGTTACTAGCACTCCAGGTGAGTGTGGCATGTAAAAAAAATTGTGATGCTGTGGGCCTGTTTCCCCTTCAGACCAGCTTTTTAAATCTCTTTCTAGAAACAGGAGACTGGAAAAAAAATAGTTTTCCTCTACCAGAATACAGACTAAAGTTCATCTTTGTTTTTTCAGGAGGATAATAAGAACAACAGAGAAATTGTTCTTTGTTTTGTTGAAAGCTTTTACTCTAACATGGAATTTTGCTACCCTCTGTTGGTATCGGTAAAATTAAAGGTTGGATTTTCAGAAAGTATTCTGTGTGAACTTATGCTACTGCAATAAAAGTTTATTTTAAGACTTTTGACACATTTCCAGCATAATTGACTGTAAATGTAAACAGCTCTGTGTAATTTTAGGCGCCGTATCTTTAAACTATGGCATTCTGTGAACTACAAGATTGCTTTCCTCCTCGTGAATTTATGGTTTTCAACCTGCTGCTGACATTAATTAGAAGAAAACATAAACACACAACCAAAGTGAGATGACAGCATAATGTCTAAACTCCTGCAGCATTTTCTTTTACTTCAGTTCATCATCAGTTCAGAAACGAGATATAAACAGTAAGAATATGAGTGTGTGCTGCATTCTTGAGCCTTGGTTTCACACAAACCTAGTAATGATTGTGAGTCAGAAGCCAGTAGATTGAAATCTGCTTTGACTGTGTTTTCATTTTGCATTATTTTCTTTTTCCATTAGGGTAAAATCCCGTATTCCATTATGCTCTACCTTGCAAATATATTCACGGACCTTGATTTTTTTTAATTTTTTTACATTTTGTCATATTATAACCACAAACCTTAATGTCAGATACACAGTTTGTTGGATTTTCCTTAAGTGGAGAGAAAGTTATAGGTTCGTCAACGTTTTTCACAAATTAAATAGGGTGAGCTTTTCTACTTACCCTCCTTTAACTAGTACCCTCAAATTAAATCCAGTGTAAGCCTCAAGAAGTCACCTCATTAGCAGACAGAGTCCATCTGTGTGTGATTTAGTCTCGTTATTATCACAACAGTTTCATGAAGGCGTCAGAGGTTTATTAGAGAACATTTGTAAACAAACATCATCACCATGAAGGCAAAGGAACACAGCAAGACACGTCAACTTTCAAAGAAAGTGACTCATATCCTGCAGTTGTTGTTGTGAAAAGACAACATGCATTTGTAGACAAACACATTTGCATTTCTTTTTCAAAATGTAAATGTGAAAATCCCTTATGTTTTGGGTCTGTGGTAATTTGCACAACCCTTATCTGCAAGATTCTACTTGTTTCATCATTCCACGTTTACTGTCTTTTTAAGCAAGAACAAAGTTCACCTAGAACGGCTGATGTTTGGATGATAGTCAAGTCATCTATAGGGGCGATCCAGAAGATTCTGCAAAAGACTTGAGACCAGGCAGAGTTTTCAGGGGAATTGTTTAGATTACAGATTATTCCTGAGTCGAAATTCAGACCTATATCCATCTGAGGATATGTGACAAGTAGTTCTCCATCCAATACGACTGAATTGGAACTATCTTGCAAAGAGGAATGTGTGAATATGTTACCCCCAACAGACAAACAGCTGTAACTGTGCCAGAGGTGCTTCTTCAAGAATCGACGTCTCTTAAAATTCTGTCAGAAATAAATTTAGGTTTGTGGCTGTAGTGGATGAAATCTTTTGCAACATTATATAAGCTTATATTATTATAAGCTCAGTGCTTGAGGATACATCTGTTCTTTGCAGAGTTTATGGGATGCATTGTGATGATCTAAATGCTCCATCACGATGGAGCCGACAGACCCTGCAAAGACCAGATGATGATGCAGCTTTCCATTTATTGTCTATTTCACACTTGGTGATATAAACTTGTCACTTGCTTTGCCCTTCTCATGCTGCAGATCAGATACATGCAGGTGAGTGGTGCTGTGCTTGTGACTCAACTCCCCCTCTTTTCTCCTCCATCAGCCAACTTCCCCTCATCACTTCATTTCAAACACACAGCATCCCGCGAGAATGACCCGCCGATTAGGGTTAGTGACCCATGCATGGTGGCGGGGGAGACCCCATCTGGTTGAACGTCTGACTCAGGGCCTGTGACTTCAGCTCAGTGACTGCAGTGTTAAGTGATGTCAGCGAACACCACCCGCTGCCACAACAAAGACGGACACAAACTTTGTTGTGCTGGCTTCGTGCCCTGCCTCTCTTTTTCTTTTTCTAATTACATGCTGGACTGAAGCCTGGACTGGACTTTCTTTTTCTTCTTCTTTAAGCATTGTTAGCTCCAGGTTTTTTATTGTTAACGGCCAAATCTAGTCCAGATGGCTCCCCTACTTCTTCTTCATCTTCCTCTTAAGTTCAGCTGCTTCAAGTGCGCACCAGATAAAAATGTGTTCAAATTAAATCTGTATGTTTTTGTTCCAATGCTCTGTGGATTTTACAGAGCTGTTGGCTAAGTTGTGTGTGGAAATCAGTCAATTTCCTACATTTATTCAGATTTTCTTTGTTTTCTTTATTAGCGCAGTGGTTATTTTTTATTTATTTGTACTAGTTAATTGTCAACTGATTTCCAGACTGTGATCAGTGAACTATGCATGAAGCAGTCACTCTCTGTATGTGAGGGTATCATCTGCGTAACAACAAGAATCAATTTTATGCTTCCTTAGAATATTAGTGAAGCCCATGAAATACAAAGAAAATTGCAGAGGCACAAATATCATGCCGTGTGTGACACCGTGTGACACAATCCTGAAATCGTTTAAAACAACACAGTCTGTTCTCTCAGGCTGAACTGAACCACTCCACAAAAGCCTACAGAACGATTTAATACTATGATCCACCATGTCAAAGGCAGGAATCACGTACTTCATTGAATCTGTAGCCAAAAGGATGTCATTAAAGAACCAGAAACTGCTTTAGATGCTTCAGCAGTGTTTTTATAACTTGAACTTGGTTCAACCCTTCTAACCCAACCCAATCAAAAGTTTTGGTGACCTGCCAAGCCGAGCAGAGAAAAATGGAGCCTTAATCATAACTAGAGTGTCAACAGCAGCTATGATTTAAATCGCTTCTTTGATCAAGTGTGGTCTCTAGTGCTCTTATTAATCGATGCAGCACTCAGGGCTGTTTACTCAAGTTGCTAAACAGAAGTCATCCTCCAAAAAGGCAATGTGGCAGAGAGCCTAAAATAAAGTGAAAGAAACCTGGATGTACTCTACCTTTGGGAAAAGAAATTCTCAAGTCATATGAAACGAAATGAACTTCTGGCTTGTCAGAAACGTTCCTTACAGCTAAACTAGCTGGGAGAAACTTGCTGTCAGCACATTTTCCCTGCAAGTCAGAAAACAAGTTAGTATAGAAAGAAAAAAGAAGTAGACAAAATAGTTTTTTGGAAGGATCTGAGGTTATGTAACAAGGCTCATCTTGAGTTCAAACCTTAGTCTTGCAGAATGTGTTTTTATGGGCATTCATTTTGCATCTCTTACATAGTTTTGAGAAGAAGAATGGACAAAAGGTCAAAGACAAAAGGTATTGTTAATTTTGAGAATTATCTTTGAAAATAAGTTTTGAGTTTACTTGAGCTCTTAGACGCCTTTCATCCAATGAAAGATGAAGCGTCTGCAACTTTAAGAAGTCTAATATTACATTTTTTACTGCACAATAAATATGGATGACTCTTTATCTTAAGGTAGACTTCCATGATCATCTGTTAGATGATCCAGTTTACCTGACACAACGTGAAACAGCGTTTTACAGCAGAAATCTAGTATAAAACCACTGGCATGTGGGTTTCATGCCAGTCTCATCAATGTTTCATCCCATAAAATCTGTTCATTGTTTTGACACATGGCAAGATTATATCCAAGCTTTTCATTTGAAAACTGTGGAAACAGTCCTGAAAAGGCTTCAGCATAAATTTACTACAACCAGCAAAATCCCTAAACATGTTTATTTTAAATTCCAGTTACTTCAACCAGTTCACTGTGTATTTAAACAAATATTATTTGGTTTTTCCTTTGTATTTTCTAGAAAATGGGTATGACAGAAGATGACAAGAGGAACTGCTGCTTAGTTGAGATCCAAGAGACTGAAGCCAAGTACTACAAGACTTTAGAGGACATTGAGAAGGTGAGTTCTTATGTTGACTGGTCTGCTGGGAGTTACTGTTTGGCTCAGAAGTTCTCATTCACTGACATACATGAAGAATCTGGTGCGCAAATTAAAATGTAATTGATGAAAATATACCCACAGACTCATACACATATTGACTAAAAATAAACAATTTTCTAGTTTTTTCATAAACAGTACTCCTTTTATCTTGGAATTATTCATCAGGTGATAGAAGGCTGACTTTGTAACTGTCTTTATGTGTCTCTAAATGTTCAGATTTTGAGCCTGGTCACTAGTTTCTAGAGATCAACAGCAATAAATAGGTAAAAGGAATCAATATTAAAAAGAAAAACAACTTAAGGGTTCTGCAGGTGTTTCTCTTCAGAAAAAAGGTTCAACTATTACTATGCCAAAACTTGTGTCCACCACTGTTGATCGTACAGGAAGTGAGTATTTTCATACTTGCTCTGGGTTCCCGTTTGCTGCCTCCTGATGCCCCTCGGCTGTGTGTCAGCATGGAAATGTCCCATATCGGCCGATTCATTTGGGAGCACAAATGTCACGGGAACTGATCAATATGGTTATTATTGGCTGAGCCCACAGGGGAGACAGTTATCCCTGGTGCTTTAAGTGCACATTACAGGTGCCGAGAGTTGCCAAAGGAATAGCTCGATTTATGTTAAATCTCATTACAATGCAAGAACAAAGTCTGATAATACATCCATTCAATTTATGAGGATATAAAATTCTATATACTTTTGAATTCAATAATTTTCAATATTTTTTAAACAAACAGAAAAATGTGTCATGCATTGGTGTTCATCATTGATGAGTCAAAACTTTGCAGAATCAACTTCATGTACAGTTCAGCTGAACTTGAGGGATTTCTCCACCAGCTACAGAAATACATTCTTGCTTGTTCTTCTACAGCTCAACCTCAGTCAGACTGGATGAAAATGTGAATATACTTTGATCTAAGACATTTCATTGCAGCTCTGGCTGTATGTTTAGAGTGACTGTCATGTTGGAAGATGAACCCTAACCCCATCCTTGGGTTTTTTTGTAGCCTCCAGCAGGTTTTTCTCCAAGTTCGACCTCTGTTTTATATTTGTTTTCTTTCATAAAGCTCTCCTTGCCTGGCCTGTCAGTTTAGGTGAACATACATCTTTCAGTAGATTTGCAGTCCAACCATAAACTTTTTATTTTTAACTTCTGGATTGAACAGAGCTCTATGAGACATTCAAAAACATTCCAGTTATTTCACACATCTTTCCTGCCATTCTTTTTGCAAAACAGACTGGTAAAGTCAAGCAACCTTCATGCAAAACAGACACAAACACTCCAGTTCGCTCAGCTTAACGATAAACCTTTGTTGAGATCGGCGCTGCTAACGCATCACTTTCGTCGTTGGCAGATTTCTTCTGAGCGCCACAAATCACCCGCTCTGCTAATTTCATTAAAGCGAATGTGCATCCTGAGTTTTTCCCCACATTAGACCAACGTGAGAGTGAATGAGAACAAATGTGCCTCTCGTGATCAGAGGACTCGTAAAGCTTAATTGAGTTGGGGTTCATAAAGGCTGTCGTTTTTTATGTTGCTTCTTAGTTGATCTATTTGTTATCATTATGATGATGAAATGTGGCGGTCATAAAGTAGAGCTGTGGAAAATAACAGGCAGATTTTTCCTGTCCATGTAGCGCTATCTTACTAAGTGTTATTTCCATTTAGCAAATGGCCTGATATATGTTGCCTGTCTTTTTACCATGTTGCGTAATATTGATTTGTGCTAAAAGCTTGAATTGATCTCTTTCAAAGAAAGAAATACAAACACTGACGTTAAGACTGTTGAGAAAATTAGGCTTTTCGTGTAAAGCATGTTCTGATTCGTTCCTCTCTCCCCTTTGAAGAATTACATGATCCCGTTGAAGCAAGTCTTGAGTTCGCAAGAAATGGAGGCTATTTTTGTCAACCTGGAGGTGAGTACGCGGTCAGGCGAAGAAAAATCTGTCTTTACAGCATGTCTGCATGCCTCTGACAGGTGAATAATGGAGTGTGCATATGGATGGCTGATTGACTGATTTATATAATTTCATATATAAAGCAAATATTCGTTTTCAAAACAGCACCAAAGGAAAGCAGAAGATATTTTTTTTCATACATCGTCATCAGTGATGGATGTATGAGCTGGACTGAACGATGGAAGATTGTTGTTTTTTAGCAGTGACTCAATATGCCAAGCAAAAGATTCTTAAAAGCAAAATTGTTGGAAGAGTTTTTCTACATTTGTTATGGAACCTGAATCAGCTTTTTTTTTCTAGATTGTAGGTTTAGAGAACAGGTCATTACTCATTTCTCCAAAGCACCTCCAACATGTTTGACTTTGTTCACATCTGGTAAAATTGTGCTTTTCATGCCATTTGTTAAATAGTCGTAAATCATCATTATTGCAAATTGAGCTCATGATAGTTATACTCATTTGCACAGAAAATGTATATTAAAAAAAGCATCTGTGGCAACATTATGTCTGGAACACCAAACTTGGACATCAGTGTGGAAAACTATGTGCACCCAATGTAAAAATAGTGATAGCAAAGTCTTCAGCAAGAAGGAGGCATTCAGGAAAACTCTTGTTTGACTGAAATATATCTCAGAAATGTAACAAACCGGCATCCTACTCAGAGATATAAAAGTTCTCAGCCATGAACCCAATGTAGGTGTAAAACATTACAGTGATTGGGATAAAACTCAGGTTTTGCTCAGGTTCTGACCACCATTTTTACTCTGATGTCTTTACATTAGCAAACCACGTAGTGATTGTGTTGGATCTGATCTTCAGTTGGAAAGCTTAGCCTTCTGTGTGATCTGCTTTTATCTGAGACATGTTGAGTCCTCAACTTTTCTGTTGCAGTAGATCACTTTATATGTTGCAATTTCACTGAAAAAGCAACATTTAATCTAGAAAAAGGTTAAAAATCGAGGACCACCATTCATTTTCCTTGTCTTTGCTGAACCTCCAAGAACAGAGGTAAGGAAGACGACTGATACTACCTTCTGCGTTACTGCTAATACAATTTCCGTGTGCTTTTTCGTGCATATTTAAGTATATTTGGTGTTGGAACTATTAAAATAGGCAGTTCTAAGCAGTATAGATTCCTCTTTCTGCTTTTACATGTAATACAGATATGTCAACCTGTTCTGTTGTTTATTGTGTTGTTTTCCTAGGATATAATCCGGGTCCACTTTGCCCTTCTGCGAGCCATCGATCTGAACATGGTCAGCGGAGGAAGCGGCCTTGGAAAGATCTTCCTCGACTTCAAAGAAAGGTTGGTATCCTGTAATCCGCGTCAAGTGTTTGACCTCATGTCGCGTTCTTTTGTGCTCAGGACCCAGAGCGATAAAATCCAGTTACAACACAAAGATGGAGGCCTTTTTCTATCCTTTCAACTCTCTGAGACTGCATTACGATGAGCATCCGCAGATCAAACCGCCCATTGATGGGATTAGTACACAAAGAATAAGTCACTTAAAAATAAATAAATCAAGTTGTGTGCAGAAAAAAAGCTGAGAGAGCATGAAGCCAATTGTTTCTCTTTTCAGCCAAGATTGACAAAGCAGCAGCACTTAGCCTGTCATTCATGTAAATTTTTCTCTCCCTTATCATCACAATTTATTATTCTTTGCATAAATATTGTGCTGATGTCACTAAACACACAAGTCCAGGGCTTGTGGACAAAGTGGCTCATGATCTTTTACCAAAAAAGAGAAATCCTACAACCATTCAAATCTGACGTGGCTCCATTTTTCTTTACATTTTGCGCAGAAGGAAGTTCTATCTCCTTTGGATGTTTTCTTGTCGTTTCCTTCAGTAGTTTTTGGTGCAGCGCCACCACAGGTGAGGCAGTGAACAGGTTTTTCTAAAGGGTTTTGATAGTTTGACACAGTGCAATGTCAATGTGAACCGCATCAACCAAAAATGTAACAAATGTAGGATTTTTGGTCCCTATTGAAACCTGTCTACTTAACATTTTACCTCACTTTCTAAATAATGGCACCAAAATAAACTAAATTAATTTAAAAACATAATTTACGTATTAACTTGAAACACTGAGAATTTTTATTTCAGGGATAATTGCAAACTCTAAGAACAATCAGAATGCGTTATTTGCTAAAAACAGCAATAACGTCTCAATTATTTGATTTCTCGGTGGTTGTGGGAAAACACAAAGTAAGTCTGAAGGAAACCTTGGGGTTTGTTGCAAACTGGGGATTTCTCTTTGATCTCCACCTTTCCCAGCTGAAGAGCAGCGTGTGGATAATTTGCACCCCTGACGGGAGCGGTGATTTGCCTCCCTGCTGCTCTGAGTGCAACGGCTTCGTTGGTAATGGTGATGATGGTGATGATGGTGATGATGGGTTCTGGCTTCGGTCATGATTCTATACGCACCCACAGAAAACGGGAGTCTCCTCGAATAATGCGGCCATTACCGCAGGAATGAGTTACTCACTGTTATGTGTGTGTGTATGGGGTGTGTGTGTGTGTGTGTGTCTACCTGTTTTTACATACATAAGTACTAACATACTTCTGTGAGCAGTGATCCTGATTTTCTGTTGCTTCCAGCCTATAACTCATTATTTCTGAGATGTTTTCCCAGGTAATTACATTTTTCTTTAAAAAGCTGTTCACTGTCCACTCATTCACTACAACTTTAAACCACACAGCCATAAAGTTTCAGCCAAATATCTATATTAGGGCTGCAACTAACTATTATTTTAGCAATTGATTTTTCTGTCGATAAATCGATTAATTTGGGGGGGAAATGGTCAAATTCTGCTCATTTTTTATTTAACCACTTAACCATTTTTATAGAATATTGGAGTTACATTAAAAGGTGCAAATTAACACATCAGAAAGTAAATATTTTAATGTCTAAAATTAATTTCCTTAGTGTACATCTGATAATTTATAGCAAATGATGCATCTGCACCTAAAAAGCATTTTTGTATCGTCAACATGTGAAAACTTCAGACTCTTCCGCTTGATTTAGCATCAGCACAGTGTAGCACTAATTATTCTCTCATTAATTTTTTAATAACTAGAGAATAATTAGATTACAAAGGGGACTTAATAGTTTGTTTTATTTTTTTAACAGAGTTTGAACTAGGGAAAGTAATTTTGTTTTCTTAAAATAACAAATTTTTTGAGAATTTTTTTTTTCTTTTTTCTTAAATGCAAAGTGTAAATATATTAACAGTTTTGAGCGTGATGTTCCTTTAGCATAATGACTATTTTTGAGTTTGTGTATTCTAGTTAATTATTAATCGATTACTAAATTAGTTGATGATTATTTCAGTAATTGATGTATCTTGATTAATCTGATTAATAATATCTGTCCTGATTCATCCATATATATGTATATATGGACATTATGAATATCCATTACTGTGGCCATACGGTGACAAAATTAAGAAGTACGGCTTGTCTCAAAAACACACCTGACTACCAAGTGTGATGAATATTGAGTGTTTGGTTCAAGGTGTCACACTCACATGCAGTTTTTGCTGAAATTAAGAGTTTCAAGCAACCGACCATTTCCTCTCCATTCATGAACAAATGTGACACGCCGGTCATTGTTCCCGTTTACCTTTCAGTGACATTCTCTGAAATGTGATGCTGGGTTATTTTAAGAAAATGATTCATTTGATTTGCAGATGCGCTGCATCCTGGTCTTTCACCACCTACAGGTGATTGACATGCGTACCTTCCTCATTTCAAGCCACCGGTGCATCTTGCGTCTCCGTGGTGATAAACAGTCGTAACCGCGGGGATTTGAACCGGCAAAGCTCTCCTCCGGCACCTCGGCGGGTTTCCTGAGGACGGGGTCTGGCATAATTAATTTGGTTATCTGTGCTTGTAAGTCTCTGTGACCTTTACGACAATGTGCTTGTATCTTTTTTTCCTCGTGTTGGTGCAAAAGATGAAAAGGCCTTTTTGTGTGCTTGTCATTGAACCGGCAGCCATGCTGAAAATGTCACCGGTTTATCTTCCCAGATTTTAAACAGCCAGACTGAGGCGGAATGGAAAAGTGCACTCAGAGGAAGCTCCATAAACTAAATGGGCATCTAAATAGCCTCTTGTTGATATACTCATTTGCAACATTCCAGAACTCATTTCCGGAGTAATCTGGCTCACAGATATGCAGGCGGGGGCCTAATCATAGTGGCACTGTGAGCCTCTTTAAACAGGGCCTTTGCTCTACGTTCTCCACCATTTGCTGTTTGCTGGGAAGGCTGAGTGGAGGTGAGGGGGTCCCAGTGCCATGTGTCTCTGAATATTAGCTGCTTCCACAGCTTGTCACTTCTGGTTTGCTCACAGAATTCCTCCGTCGCCTGACTCAGCTTGCTGCTCTGCTAGGGTGAGGGCGGATGCCCAGGGCGCAGTTACCCCGAAATTGTGTTTCTGGTGGAATAACGTGCGCAGCAGCTTTCTCGTCATGGAAGAGACGCACACAGCAGGAGGAAGAGGAGAAGTTTTAACTGCTTCTGCAAAGCCCAAAGGAAAACTCCCAACATTTCTGCTTTCCGTGGACTAATATTGCCAGCTGGACAGCTATAGGACTTCTAACGGCACTTGTGAACATTTGGCAGCTGAATTTATGATCAAAACTTTGGCTTTATTGTCTTCCCTAAACATATAAAGCCTCTTATTATTTTTTAATCCTTTTTAATTCCTGCCTGGTTACTGGCTACTTTCAATTCAGCGAAGAAGACGATAAACATTTGTTCAAATATATAAGAAAAGCACATAAAAGCTGCAGCAACACACTATAGTTTCTTGTAACCTTTTAAAGTCTTCTTGATCGATAGAAGCTCTTTAAACTTGTATTTATTTATCTGAGCAGCTTTTTCTGCAGAATGTGCTCAACAAAAATGTGAAAGGTGTACAAGAAAAATAACGTCTACAGCAGATGAACAGTTTTTTAAAATCTGTAAGAGCCGGGATGAATCTGATAAGGAGTTGACTGGTAACCTGAGAGATGCACCATCATTAACCCTGTAAGACCTGTTCAAATCTCTGCCTGGATATTTTTGCTTATTTTAATTTTACACAGTTCTTTAAATGTTATGAGAGTAAATATATTTGCCCATTTATCCATAACAACTGGAACTTTCAATATCTAAAAAGTTATTTTTGCAATTTACTGTGCGGCATGTTTAAGTCTGATCTTCATGTTCTTCTTAGAAAGCAATGTTTTCCTCTTTGGCCACAATCACTTTATTATGATAGAGACACTTTTCCTTCATTTTGAGACGACATTATAAGATTCGTAGAGGTTTTATGCTTGTTGTGGTCTAGTTAAAGTCCATATCGTCTAATCTACTGAAATGCATGGATGATATGAACTAATCTGGGTGTATTTCCAATAGCTGGGTCTGAATCTCAATAACTTGTTTGCTAAATTGTGTGTTGGTACAACGTTGGTTTCTTCCTTGATTTTAATGTCTAATCAGCTACAGGTCAGAGTCAAGTGTCTTAACAAGCAAAAATCAAACATCTGATAAAACAAACTCATCTTCCGACCTGAAAATGAGCAAGAAAGCTTCATAAAAAGGTTTTTAAAAAGAGCATCTGAAAAGGTAGCAACAACGTCTGACTATTTTAAAGAAAATGTACAGCAAGAAGAGTTACACCAATATTTTCTGCAAAAGGGAGCAGCTCTCTACTTCTCTATCATCTCTTAGTATTTTGAATTAAATAAGAGTGATTGTTTTTTATTTCTAACTCAGGATTTGCTCTGAATTCTGTTTTTATTTTCTTCCCAAAATACAGAGCAGATGATAAGCTGTTAGCTGCAGTAATCACAGCTCTGACTGGCTGGGGGGAAATGATGCAAGCTGCCCTTTCCACTCACCATTAGTGCTTTTGTTAAACTGACCGGCTAAAGAAAAAAAGAGGACAAAGCGTGAGACTGCGTTCTTCTCTGAATTCCCAGTATAATTATTTTCTATTTAAGCAGGTATTGAACTCAAACTATTCGAAGCCCAGGAAAAAAAAAAAAATCATACAATAAGTTTCTTGTGGATTGTAAACAGCTGCAAAAACAATAAATCGATCAAATGAGCCGCAAATCAAAAACTGTGACGATGGGCTCCTTTGAAGAGAGCTGAGTGAGAACAAGAATTAAACTCACATTTTGAGCATGATGCTGTTCCCAACGTCACTGCTTCACCTCCAATAATGTTTTTTCTTGTCGTATTTTTGATGTAATCTGCTGTGAAAATCTACTCACCGCTTATAGATTTACTTCCTTTGACAAAGTAAAAGGTTTCAGATTAAGATTTTTCAAGTTTTAATGTCAGTGAACAGTTATAAAATTCTAAATGCATTTTTTATTAAGAGAAACAATTTAAGTTATCTATGTCTGAAATTAAAATTGATGACCTGAAACATTTAGGTGTGACATAAAAAACTAAATTTGAAGAAATGTGCTAGAGGGCTGACTTCAAACGTCTTAAAATAAGACCTTCATGTCCCATTATGTCCTGATCATTCATTCTATAATTTCTATCTTTGGTCTGTGCAACACTTCATGCTCCATCTGCTGTCTTATAGCCGGTCAAGGCCGCCCATTAATCTCAATTACAGTTCCAGCAGAGCCGGAGCTGAGGGAGCTTCGATCCAGTCCTAGTCGAGATCTTATTGGATCCTCTTGAACACATTTCAATAAACTTCTCGGAGAGAAGTTTGGGTTTGTTTTGGGGAATCTCGTAGTTCAGGACTCTACCTCTGGTAGCCTGGTCCCATTTTGCAGCCTGAACATTTTAGGAAGATTTCCAGCGTGAAATAATTCATGTGGACATGCTTTCACATCAATAATGGAGATTCGTGAGTTTGCACTTTTGTGCTTTGGGAGCAGCCATGAAATCACACTGCAGTCTAATTTTGACCACAAACATTTTGAAATAAATCTAACTGCATGTTTATTGTAAATTATTAAAGCGCATTTTTAAAACAAATTGGGTCATGACATAATAGCAAGAGTAGCATGATTAATATTGTGGGTCTAAGTGAGATAATTCACTGATCTGATCTTGAAAATATATCATGCAGACAAAGGAAATGCAAAAACTAACAAAAAAACAAAACAGACAAGCATCCTGAGTTCATCTCAGTTCATAACTGTTTTAGGATAGGAGACTGTTGGAAAAACTATTATTACCCTAATCAATTCCTTTGAATGAAATGTAGCTAAAACATTTCTATTTTTTCTATTTGAGACTTTATGTAAAGTTTTGTCTCAGGAGCCATTTTGTTTAACCATCAGACTGGATGAGAAGTTTGTCTTTTCATCACGCATAGTGAGGAGGATGGTAAATGGTTCACTTTTAAGGAATTACAAATTACAAATGTAGGTATGTGAAGTTTGATGAACTAAACTGAGGCTAAGTTTGAACTTTTCTGCCACAAACAATCCTGTTTGCGTATTGAAAAGCACAACAGATTGAAAAGGCATTTATTTCTTCCATAGAAAACTCCTGGGAGCTTTTAGATCTCATGGAGATATTTGATATTCAAGATCATTTCAATCAGAAATCTGGTGGTTTCTTCCTCATAACAGCTAACAAGACATTACTGTACAGCTCCTGGCCAAATCAACAGTAATGGTTCCATCCATCCATCCATCCATCCATTTTCTGTGCACCCTTGTCCCTAATGGGGTCGGGAGGTGCTGTGCCTATCTCCAGCTACGTCAGTAATGGTTCATTAAACCCAAAATAAGTCTTACATAGATTGATTAATCTTTTAGAATACCTTTAGGCTGAGGTGAAAAGAAAAGAGAATGAGTGTTTTTACATGATAATTTGGTAAACTCGGTTAAATTCTACCGTTACATTTTCATCTACTGCAGTTTGCTTTCCCACCTCACTGTGTTAAACAAACTAAACCATTTGAAAAAGCTGTTCCCCTCCTCGCCTGTGGTGGCGCTGCATTGCAAACTACTGAAAGAAATTACCTCTCAGGAAAACATGAACGCATCTTTCTACTTCTCAAAATGTAAGCAAAAATTCAAGTGGCGTCAGATTTTAGCGCTTGTATTTGGTAAAACACTAGAAGCCATTTCTCTCTCGTACTAGACTCTCATGTTTGTTTTAGTTGTATTTACCCAAAATGCCTTGTGCTATAACCCATTTCGGCTTGCATCCACATATTCATTCGAACCGCACTAGGTCTCATGGCATACCTAGATTTTTAGGTGGAGTTCGCTTTTAGTTTCGATTGCACATTCACTTTTCCACAAATGTATTGGACTTCCCAGGCAAACGAGCTGAAGTTTGATTAAAGCGGACTAAACGCGTCTGGTGTGAATGTGTCCCGTGAGAGAGAGACCAGTGATCCCTGTGTGCACCAACCTTGTGAAACAGTTAAACTGCATATTTCAATAAATTTATCCAGATCTGTAAGGTAAAAGTAGTAAGAATGAAGCACATGGCAAACAGAATTTTGCAGCTACGCTTCCAGTTTTCAGATATCTTGCTCTCGGGTATCTACGAAGAGCTTGATTAGACTCCAGAATGCCAGTGCTCATCTCCAGCTCACCCTTCTCAAGATTCAGTTTAAGAGCCTCGCCAGCTCTGTTGAAGGGGTGAGGGGTGGAGTATCGCGCCAGCCGTGCCAACGTCCTACTTCCAATGTGTGCCACGTGTAGCAGCGTCCTCCAGGCAAGATGACTTTGAACTCGCTCCCAGCTGAACCATCCCAGATCTGTGTCAGTGTCCCATTGTAGCGTCTAATGAAGCACCGCTTGGAACGACGGGATATTTTTCCTCTCACACTGATAACAGGAAATATGCCTTTCATTAGAGCTCTGTGATTACAATTTGTTGGCAGTAAGATGCCACCCTGACGAACACTGCCTCGAGTTCAGCCTGCTTTACTTTTCTAATCAGAACACATTTATTCACACAATCATTTATCTGCCCCCCCTGTGGTGGTAAACGTCTCTTAAACTGACCTCTGGAACTGTGTTATTAATCTTAAAACGAACGTGCGGCACACAGCCTGGAGGCCGGGAATCACAGAGCAGTTCAGAGCTAATTATGGACTCAGACAGTGATCTCTCTTTTATCTCTGATATTGTATCTTAAACATTTCAGACATTCCAAAGAGCCGCATTAGTTCTTATTAAGCCTCATATTGTAGCTCAAGCATGCAAATTCAGTCTCGGAGGACGGCCGCAGATATCTCAGTCACAATCTCGTCTGTTTCAAGTGATGTTTCAATTTGCTCCACATTGAGATGAATATTGCAGTAGGTTATTTATAGATTAGATTTTTCAGTTTAATTAAAAAATGTGACGGTGAGGACAGAACAGAAAAACCCAACCTGGAGTTAGCCTGGACAAGAGCCTTTAAAGCTATGTACATTTGTTTTGTACTTATAGATGTTGAAATATTTATTAGTATTCATGGTAAAGATATTCAGAAAGTCTTCAAATTGAATTAGCTTTCATTACAGTAGCATTGGAAAAGTACCCAATATTAAAAAGTTATTAATCTGGATTTATGAACAATTTTGTATAAAAGTAAAGGCTCTGGGTTTGGAAATTAGTAACCAAATTATGACTTCAAGTATTTGGAATGTAATTTAGGTAATTTAGCACATAACTCTGATCATAAGATGGCAGCAAAAAGTCTTGAGCTGAATATTCATCAACAGGCAATAAGAGTATAAATGCAGCACCTATGTAATTGTTTTTGGTGAATTTTGTCAACAAGCAAGTTAATAAAATCACCTGTTGTGCAATTATTGGTATTTAAGTAGTAAGTATGCCCCCCCCCTTGTGCCTGGTGACCATTGTCTGTGTTCATTTGGTCCTATGTACTATAACTCCCAAACATTTGAATGTTTGGGAGTTATGCCAAACATTTCTACAGTCCTCTTCACAGAATATTGGAGATTTTATTTTTCTGGCCTTCTTTTCCAACTCGTTTTATGTGTGGGACCAGTATAAAATGTCCTGTGGCCATAGGCTAAAAGAAATTAGCCTCTGTGTCACATCATGTATTTATAAGAGAAACTCCAATCAATTTCTAGGGTACAAAAGTTGTATTTTTGACAGTAGTGCCAATATATTTGTCTGTTCATATACTGACTGATAACATAATAATAGATTAAACTGTAATAATGTAAACCTCCACTCGCATTTTTGTGTTTTATTAAAATTAAATGGTACAAAGATAGTAGTACTACATCATATTCTGTGATCAAATTAAATGACTGATCCTCTTTATGTACTAGGAGGGAGAATTCATTTGTGCAACTTTCTAAAACAAATTTGCAAAAACAATTTGGGATCAGATTATTTCCTTTTTCCTGATGTTTGCACAGAGCCTGCTTATCACAGGAAGCATCTTAGCAGGGAATTGCCAAACTCACCTGTTATCAGGCTGGTTCAGAGTGAGAGCAAAGGGACAAAAAAATATGTATGTATATATATTGGATGTGGTTGTGCGCTGTTGCTCTATTATGGTGTAAGAAAGGATCCCTCTGGAAAAAATGTTGGGAGCATCAAAGGTCTTTACCTATGAGTATTCACATGAATTAATTTCCCCCACTTTACTGTCCGTCCCACTTTAAGATTCATGCATATTGTGTGTGTCGGTGTGAGTTCTGTGTCCACTTCATGTGAACAGAACTGACAGAAAGGTCAAACACACATGCACCTTACTTCCTTTAATGTGTCCTTTTCCCACTGAATCCTGACAGGATGATGAGGCATGACAGTTTGGATTTATGCAAAGATTTGTCCCCGCCTCAGGTTGCTGATCTACGGTCAGTACTGCAGCCACATGGAGAACGCCCAGAAGACACTGGATGAGCTAATAGCAACGCGGGAGGATGTGAAAATTAAAGTGGAGGTAAGTTACTTTTAGCACTTTCTGCTAAACTGCGATATTAGGAGTTTAGTATTAACTATGCAGACTTTTGTTCAAATTACAATAAATTTGCAGGTGGGATTCAGTTCATTTGACTGATTATGTAAACATCAGCGACATCTAATGCGGTCTAATATGATGTTGCTCTAAAGCTTTATCCAATATACAGGAGCTTAAAAAATGAGTGGATATTTGACGCTATTTCTACGTTCATTCATGGTTTTTTTTAATAGAGATTTATTTTACATCAGAGTACAATATTACATTCATGAAAAAACACAAAACAAAGAAAAACAAACAGAAAATAATGTGTTTTATGGAATGAATAATATTAACCGTGTGTGGGTGAGAGTGTATAAGCAATAATGGGGAAAAAATAGAAAAGGTATGCAGTGATTTTATATGTATTGTCTGTTGAATACAGGAAGTAAAGATTGCTGCATACAGCTTCAAAGTTAATGTCATATTATTACTTTTTATGGCCAATATATATATTTTTAGAAGAAAGATTTTCACTTCTGTGCAAACTGAGTATTTACAAACTTCACTACTTTTGTTTTCGTTGTTCCAATCTGCTTTGCGTCTGGCAAGAGTGTTCAGATGAAATGCAATTGGCTGCAAAGTTAATAAAGTTAATGAAAATGAACTAAATCACAAAAACCTCATTTGCACTTAGCTCGCCGCAAAATGACCTGCTAGCATGGTCGCAGGGAGCTCAGGGGAAAATGTTAACGATGCCGGTGAAGCTGGTGACTGAAGTAGATGAGCAGAGTGGCTACTTTAAAATGGAGTGGAGTCATTCTTCTGTCTGCTGTTACCTTTAAGAAATCTTCCTGTCATGATTAATTTGGTGTTCGCAGGCTAAAATGTTACTGCTAGTGGAATTTCACCCTAATTAACCGTTTATCCAAACATCAAGAGCTTCATCTGTTGTGAGGAACGGCTTAGTGTCCAAGAAGGTTCAGGGCGTCTCCGAAGAGTTTGCCAAGTAGTGGCAGCTTCTAGTTGTTATGCATGAGGCTTTTGGACCCTGGACTGGTGTCAAAGAAAGTGGAAAATGAGAAACTTTTCATTTAAGAACAACAAAAAAAAGACTGAGGTTCTCCTAAAGGGATCTGGACTGGGCTGCAGAGGATTGAGGTTAATTCCTCAGGTGATGATGCTCCCTTTGGACTGTCTTGGATAGGAAAAGAAAAAAGAAAAAACTTCCCAGAGAATCAGAAGTAACACTGCAAAAACACAAAATGTTACCAAGTAAATTTGGTCTAGTTTCTAGTTAAAATATCTTAGTACGCTTGAAATAGGACAAACTAACCTCACAAAGTTACTTGTCGAGCTATAGAAGTTTGTTTTAAGTCAATAATTCCTTCATGTAGATAAAAAAGTACTTGTTCTGTTGTCAGATAAATTAACTTATAACACAGGAAAAATGTCTTGTTATAAGTTAAATAACCTGCCAATGAAATTAGAACTTTTCATCAATATTAAGGAATTGTTGTCTTATCAAACCTCTATAGCTTAGAAAAAGTTACTTGTAAGTTAGTTTATCTTATTTCAAGTTTGCGAAGATATTTGCACTAGAAGCTAGAACTTACTTGGTAAGATTGTGTGTTTTTGCAGTGATAAGCCATGAATCCCGTGTCATGTGACAGTGGAGAATCTTGGGAACTTTTATGTGTAGATGTGGAGAATTTTAGCTGCTTTAAAAAATGTGAACAAATTATCCTCCAAGCGCAACTTTACCCAACAATACAGGAGCAAATTAGTGTTGAGGAAACTTGTTTCCAGCTCAGTTTTGGGCCCCAAATCCTAACTCCTGGGAACCTACTGACACTTTGTATAAACTTCATTTATTCCCTAATAAAATCCTTTTAAACTTGTAAAGTCTGCGTTGCTTATTTTGAATCTGCCGAAGTGAGATCTAACAAAAAGATCTGAGAACACTGACTCGTTAAAGCTTGAGAAAATCTGCTTTTGTCTCCAACTCGCAGTGTTGGCACCAACTGCAGAATGTGAATGAGTGTCATTTCTTATGCAGAGCTGTTGTGTAATAGTTGCATCAGCAGTCTGTGAGCAGCGAAGGGGCTCTGGGTGCCATTGACGGCGTAATGGGGTGATCACAGTCTGAGAGCGTCTCAGATTGGGCCAGCTTTGTAGCGCCCTAAATCAGCTTCTGAAGGTCTCTTTAAAAACCTTGTTGGCGGGGAGCGACAAGCTGTTAGGTGGAAATAAGCTTCCACACAAACCGCTGTGAGGGAACAACAGCGGCTCCATCGGCTGATGATGCAGAGTTAATCTGAATGTTTTCATTATTTGGAGGAATTTCTTTGTCAGCATGCAGACCAGTTGGGCTCAATTTCTGCCATTGAGAGAACAGAATAATAAAAACACTTCACTGTTGTTACTGGAATGCAGCAATAATTTATTTAACAATGCTTGTGGAAAATGAACAATTCTCCGTTATGCAGCATGTGATGATGATGATGACTGCCTTGCTGCGCATGTTGTTCCTGCAGGAATGCACCATGAAGGTGCAGGAGGGGAAGTTCAAGTTGCAGGATCTCTTGGTGGTTCCCATGCAGAGGGTGTTGAAGTATCACCTACTACTGAAGGTAAGGAGCTGCCTCCTGACCAGCAGCATTCTCCGTTTTACTCAACTTAATCCCATTTGGGGCACTTGAAGAGTGAGTTGACAGATTGCCTTTAAATGCCCTGCAGCTCTGTCATTTTCTCTTCTATTGGACTTGAAACGTATCTCTTTGAAGCTGATGAAAATTTTCACAGTTCCTATTTCGTCCTTTAAACATCAAGCTGTCAATGTTTGTATCAAGTACTTGAAGCCTCCTAGTGGAGGAAAGCAGCAGCCATCAGATTGGAGTAAAGCTGAAATGTCCCAGCATCAACATAAATAGAGCTCATTGTGTCAACTGCTGTAAATATGTTTCAATTTAACATGTTGATTATTAAGTTATAATTTCCTTTACCGTTTATTCTGGTTCTTATCAACGAAAGAAACTAAACAGAAACACAGTTTTAACCCATTTCATAGTCAATCATTCACAAAATTGTAAAGAGGATTCCATACGATGCATTACAAAACATTTTGTCACGTTCAATCTGCAAATTCTGTTCTTTTATTGTTTCTGTTCTTTTATTGTTTATTGTTTTTTATTGGGCTTTTCTGCAAAAGAACAGCACAGAATAGCACCCACTGTCAAGGTGGTAAAATATATGTATATATTTTTAACAAATAAAGATCTTTACATTGTGGCTTACGTTTGTTTTCAGCCCACTGTGTCAAAGGTTTGTAGTCTTCGTGACTTGCAGCACTCTGCAAACGGGACTTCTATATTTTCTTTCTTCTTGCTACACTTCAACAATTGATGCACAACTAAAACTCATCTCGTTAGCAGATTCTCCAGATTTACTATCGATCATTTTTTCTTCATTTTCCCTTTTTAAATGCTTTTCTTTGCCACCCTGCTGACTCCCCATTGGTTACTGAGGTCATGGGTAATCAACAGGATAAAATATTTACATTTCAAATTAAAAGCATGCAAATAAAACACAAGAAAAAGTACACAGGTTCATCCTGTGACACAATGCTTACTGTTAGTTTGCTTAATAAAATCCCAATAAAATCCTTTGAAGTTTGTGCTTAGTGTGGATAACAAGCACAAACTTGTATTAATTCACCCTCATCTTCCAAATCACTCAGAAAATAAGTTACTTGACTGCAAGTTGACTGTGGACGCTGCGACTTTTCTGTTTGTTGGTATCGAACCGCTGCAGGAGCCACAGCGAGCCTCCCAGGTCAAATCAGCCGAGCGCTAATCAGATTAAACACACCCCATTTCACCGCCTCCCGCAGCTTTGCAGGAGAGCATTGGTGCGCGCTGCGCCCCGAGGGCGTGTCACACTGACAGGTCCTGTTTTTGTGTGGAGCGGCGCTTCCGCAGGTCTAATCACGCCTGAGGGCATCACTTCACTTAATGTTGCATAGATATCATCGCAGCAGAGTTCACCGTTTGTTCGTGGTGTGAATGGATCCTTTATGCGCTTCTGAATGAAGTGAAATCAGCAGCTCAGATGTCCTTGAGCAGCGATTGATTTTTGTTGATTTTAATCCCAACTTTGAACTGAAAGAAGGTTATGATTCCAAGCTTTCTTTAAACAAATGTACTTTGTGCAGAAATAGTCAACCTTTGCAAGAAAAGCGTCAGTGTTTTGAAAAACATCGATAGCTGCTTTCTTTTCTTCATAATGTATTATAATTAGAGAATTGATTTAGTGCCACCATAATAAAGCATGTAATTAGACTTTCTGGTTATGAAAATATATATTTTTTGCTGCTATTGCATTCACCTGTTCATCATTTCTGCAGTAACTACATGTTAGACACCGACAGGTTTTACGCAAGAGAAATGAAATGCTGTGCTAGCCATGTGCAGAAAAGCATGTTACTGTAAGCTAGTGGCTGATTATTTTTAGATATTTAGCATCCGATGCTTTACCCGTCATCCTCTGTGGCGCTTATGTATGTAGGCTGCAGCACAGGGGAATCCCTGAACAGCCCCATTTACCATGTGTCACTTCAAAACTTCATTTTGTCTCATGTAAAATCAGACATTGAGGAGAAAAAAATGGGTGAACATGTGTTGTAAACTAACAGAATCTGACAAGCTCACTATATTGCTCGGAAAGACTGAGTTAGTCACTTTTAGTGTTTTATTTACAAGCATTTCTCTGTGATAACAAAGAAATGTCTCATTTTAGTGAAGCAAGCATTTAAAGTAACATTTTCCATCTGAACAGACGAGACGGTACTCTTGTAGTGAGCATCAGCTATCATTGTTCATTAATGAAAAATACAACTTTTTGTGCTGTGTTGTGGTTTTGGCGCACAGGAGAATTTCACTCAGTTACAACATCAACAAAAAGTTGATTGATGCAAGTAATTCAACCCATAAAGTGAAACTTACAGACACATTTCACACAGTGACATTTTTCAAACATTTATTTTTGATCATTTTTGATGATTATGGATTACAGCTGATAAAAACCTAGTTTTCTTTAGACAATTTGAATATTATACATTGCATCATATATTATTTTTTGCTATGCTATGACATTTAGCAACATGAAGGAGAGCCTCAGAAAGGAGGATAAGTTACAAAAGGTCATTAGTAAATAAAGAAGCTGTTGTATTATTGCAAAGTTGAGTGGAAGGAAAAAATGTGGTAGAGTCACCACACACCGATGTTTGATATTATTACCATGAAGCAAGTTGAAGTCTGTCCTCCCTATAGCCATGATTCCTCCTAACAGCTTGGAATAAGCATTACTTTAAGAGTGTAGAGTATGAAATGACTGCACTTTGACATCTTGCTGAAATATCCACCAAACCACAAAGAACAGCAGCAATGATCACGGTACTCAGTGTCCTGTTATCTCACATCAGTGTTTTATTTCTCAGATGGGCTGCAGGTCTGTTCAGTTGCATCTTGGCTCATTATGTTGATCTGTTGTTCATAATGACATGATAAAAAATGAACCGTGGGGATTATGAAGCTGCCCAGAATTCATAAATTGCTTGTTTATTAATGTTTACACCTGATTTCACATGGTTCTGATAAGGTTTAATACGCTGCTGTGAAACTGAGAAAAATGTGCCATCATAAAAAATGAGGTTTTTGTTTTCATGAAATCATAAGCAGCATTTTCTCAGAGTGGCTCTTCAACACTGTTCAGGGAAACTATTGATTTTGTGAAGAATGCATCTGGAGAGATCTGCTTCACTTTAACAAAGGAAGTACATAGAAATTGATTTGTATTTATAATATTGTTAACCTTCCCTGATAAAACCTGCCCTGCTACCTACATACAGTGTGTTAGCACCTTCAACCCATCAGTGGCACATGACTAGTTTGCAGAAAATGCCAAATCTTCCTACTATGTTAACATAAGCTAAAAAAAAACATGCCAGAGAAATGAAAAAATTGATTTTTGACACCTTAAACCATGATAAATTTGTGTAGCAATCTCGTCTCATTTGTAACTTGCTAGCTAAATAAAGCTAGTAAATTAGCTAACCAAACTGGAAACGTTCTCAGTCAGCCTGAACTAGTCTTAGATAAGATTCAGTAATAATGAATGACTTTTCTTTGCAGGAACTTTTGAGTCACTCGACTGACCGACCTGAGAGGCAACAACTTAAAGAGGCTCTGGCTGCGATGGAGGTTGTTTTTCCTTTAAATCAAGTCTAAAAATGTGTTTTTGTTTTGTTTTTTTAGTTTTCTTTCATTAATAATAACTGGAGCGTTGATTAATTCCGGTTTGGACTACTAGAATTTATGTAATGTACCTTTTTAATTTATTGTCTTATATGTTTATTATGTAAATTACTTTCAATTGCATTGTTGCTGAAATGTATTGTACAAATAAACTTGACTGTTTTACATGCACATGTGTTTATATGCAGCCATTTGAATAGTCTGCTCAAGTTTTATTTAGCTTGTGCATTCTGTCTCTAATCATCCCCTTTTAGGACTTGGCCATGTATATCAACGAAGTCAAGAGAGACAACGAGACGCTGAAAAAGATCAGTGAATTCCAAAGTTCAATAGAAAATCTTGTAAGTGTCTCCACTGCCACTTCTTTTTGCTGTAGAAAAAGATCTGCTAATGATTATTTTTCGTTTAAATGCCTGGCAAATGTACATAATTAATTATCTTCTATTACATAAGATGGGCTTGTGGAGCTTCTTTCACTTGTTTGGAATATGAATGCAGTGAAAAACAGAAATAAAATGTTGCTTAGTCGATTTCCAGGCCAGTCGAGCCTTAAACTCATATCCATAATTACCAGCTGTGTAATGCCCCGTTTCTGAGTGATAAAGCATCAGATTGCCACCCTGTGTGTCTTTATGATCTAAGCAGCAGGTGAAACTGGAGGAGTACGGCAGGCCAAAGATAGACGGAGAGCTGAAGGTGTCCTCCATCGTCAACAGAACAAAACAAGACCGGTGAGTTTGAGTTTGGTCCCAAAGGGTCAGCAGGACTGAACTGATGCACCACTACTAACATTATAGCAACTGTGTAACAGCTGGGTAGTAAAAATGTAACAATTTCTGAACTTTTACGATGCAATTAGGTTTTAGTAAGCTTGCAATACGATGCTGGCAATAGAGTTATTGTTTAGTAGTAAATATGTGATAAAGTAATGCTATGTATTGCCAAAAATAATCTTTATGTCATTACCTGTAAATTGCACTGTGTAATAACATATCAACAACAGAGTAACTGCTTTAATGTTATTAGATATTATGAAATTAGCAAAACAATAATATGTTATCAATTTAACATAAGATAAAAGTCTAATTACATTTATATTTTTTGCAATTAAACTGTTCTTACAATCAAATATTTACAGAACATTTACAATTTATTTTATTACAAACTGTCTGATTACTAAGGTGCCACACTTTTCTGTTTGCAGCTACATTTTCCTTTTTGACAAAGTGGTGATTGTTTGCAAGAGAAAAGGCTACAGCTATGAGCTGAAAGAGATTATTGAACTCCAGTTGTACAAAATGTCAGACGACCCCATGAACAACAGAGACATGAAAAAGGTAAGAAACTAATTTAGTTTTTGTTTTGCTCTGAAATCGGACCGAGCAGAGCTACTCGTTCCACGGTTTAATCTCTGCGGCGATGGCGCCGCCAGCGCACATGATCAAACAGCCTGTATAATCATTACAAATGGTGTCCTTGAGCCGAAGGAGCTTGTTGATGATAATTTCAGATACGTATGAGTAATGCATTGAGGTGCCGGTCGTGCGTCGTGCTCGTCCATGCTTGAACAATCATGTAAATGCAATGAAGGTCATTTAGGATTCATGGAGACATAGTGCATTGTGCCACCGGTCTAACATTGCTTTCTTTTGGTTTGGATCTGCATGTCTCCGTCCATGTTTGCATGTGTAACTGGGTCTTTCTCTGGTGTCTTTCTTTTTTGCATGCCTACCAGTCAAGTGGAAAAATGGTAAGCCCAAGCAACCTCCTTTTTATTTAACTGATCTTCTCATGGAGGCCTGTTTTTAGAAGTGTTGTTCTTTGGGTGTCATGCTGTGATTGCACATGTAGCTCTCTGCTCTGTGACTGGCTCTCCAGCTTTTTGTTTTTGCTCAGATGCATCGCTAAAGCATGCAAAGGATTTTTTCCCCCCCCTCCGAACCGACTGTGATCACGCACAAAGCACATAAAGTTTACAAAAATTTGCTTTCATCACTAGCTTTTTTTTATTTGTCCATCTCTATCTGCCACTGCCATCCACATATCCCTCTTCCATCTCCCATACGCTCACTTTTTCTCTCTAGTGGTCTTATGGTTTCTACCTGATCCACCTGCAAGGGAAGCAGGGCTTCCAGTTCTTTTGTAAAACGGAAGAAAACAAGAGGAAGTGGATGGAGCAGTTTGAAATGGCCATGTAAGTATGATTACACAGAGGAAATCAGTGCTACCAGAAGTAATGGGATTTGAATTGCAGCGCGTTGCTTTTCTGGAAATTCAGTTGAGTAAATTGTTTTTACGTTAAATAGACATTTCTATATTTAGCAGCAATATAGAAATGTCTGATGGCTTAAAACTTTTAAGCCATCAGAATCAGATTTCTCTTTAAGAAGCAATGTGCTGTTTAGATTAGTTTTTGCTCCACGCCATTGTTTTTTATTTTTAATAGGCATAAGGCATGGTGGCAAAAACTTAAAACTGCTGCTGCGCAAGTTACTCCACAGGTTGTTGCTAGGTAACCAATGTGTGAGTGAGTGAGTTGATGTTACATCCTTGCTTAACTGACCGTGAGCCACAAAAGTCTTTCCTCTACCTACATCCCCCAGAATGCTGTGCGGTTCTGGATCTGAGTTCAGTAAATACTCTACATAATGAATATTCTGTCAGGTGTATTTTATATTGATCCTGATTATGTGTATATTGTGATATATATTGTTATTAATCTGTTGTCCATCCCAACCTGACGGCAATTGCATTCTTGTTAGGATCTGCCTCCACTGATCGGTTTATTTTACAAGAACCTATTTATTGTTCAGGTCCAACATCAAGCCTGAGAGAGCAACCGCCAACCAGCACAACTTCCAAATGCACACCTTTGATAAGAACACCAACTGCAGAGCCTGCAAGATGCTCCTAAGGTAAGACTTTTATTTCAGGGCATTTGCAGTGGGGGGTTAGTGACCAGAACTGCCTGGAAATCCCTCTTTAACCTCCATCATCAACTTTACTATAAAATGCGTTAATGTTGGAACCATCTTACCATTTAGCTAACATCAGGCAGCACTATGTCTGTATCTAGATATTTTCAACTTCTTAATCTGCATTTTCTTTCAGAAAGTTTACATATATCCACAATTTGTTTTTGCAAATAAGTCCCACAGACAAATCTACTAATGCTGAAGCAGTTTATTTTACTGGAATTTTATCTTTTGGACAAGTGCAAAATTGTGAAATGGAATGAAAATTTTAAATAGTTTCCAACATTTCTTTTCACTAAAAGAAATGTTGGATCTTAGTATTTGTTGCCCTTAACTCTGCTACCTTTAAATCCATGGCAACCAACTGTAAACAAAGGTTACCTGAATAATAGGGAGTGTAATTAAATCTCAATCTAAATCCAGCTGTTCTGTGAAGACCTCAGTGGTTTGTTATGCCTTGTTTCCACAGGTTGGGTTGGTGCGGTACGCTATTTATGGCTTCAATCAGATTCTCACCTGATTATAGTGTCTTTATAGTAGTGCGATGACAAACGTGTCGTTTTCCTAAAGTTTCACACTTTACATATCAAATCCTGATAAAACACATAGAAGTTTTGTGATGGAGTATGACAAATTTGAAAAATATCAAAGTTTATTGATAGTTTTATGGAGTGCAGCACATGTATTTGACATATCAAGTCATCTCTTAGAGATAAAGAAACAAAAAGAAAGAAAACTGAAGTAATAATAACTTGTTTTTTAAGACTAAAGCAAATAAACTAAATTAAATCAATTGGTGAGTGGATGAAAATACTAAAATACTCCAACTTTAGAGTGAGAACACTCTTTGCTGTTGGATATTTTTAAACATCCCAACTGTAAGCCCAAAACCGAGTTTCCTCGACTGCAGCGGGTTACGACCCGCCGCTGTTGTGGATCACCACTCTCACCTCCATCCCAGTAAGCCGGATCAGCGCCGCTCTGTGTATTGACCCGCACATTTTCCCGGCCTTCGCTGACCTGAATTCACAGAGCCTTCGGAGGCAGGAACCAGCCATCTAGATGCTAATTAGTGCCGCATCTCCCGGTGGATCCTGTCGTGATTTATGGGAGTCGGTACTCGGCGCGGCAGCATTGCTATGCATGCAATGTTTACGGTGGACATTACAGGATCACCTCCGGACCACCTGGGTCAAAACAAAACCAGAGTAACACAGCAGGAAACGATGAGAAAGCAGCCATATTTCTGGAAGAACAAGCAGTTGGACTCTAATGCTGGAGGTTAATGTTTGTCTGAGACACTTCCTGTTTGCATTACAGCTCTGAAAGTTTGTGTGTGTGTGTGTTTCCTCTAGGGGCATCTTCTATCAGGGCTACTACTGCTCTCGCTGTGGAACAGGAGCTCACAAAGAGTGTCTGGAAGTGATCACCATCTGTAAAATCAGTAGGTCTTTTCTTTCTCAGAGCGTCTGTTATTCACGTTAGGTTTGTGGAGTTAAGAGGCGCTCTTTGGGAGCGTTCTGACAAAAAGTGTGTGGCAAATGGTAACGTTAATGGTCTGTACGATGACAGTCAACGGTCTAAATCACTGCTCCTTTCCAAAGGGTTTTCTCCCCTGGGAATATGTGTAAAAAGCCTGAATGTATCTTTTATTGCACTGGCATTATCAGCACTTATAACGTTTTACAGGGTCGGAGTATACAAGCACATGGATCTATAACCATCACTCATTGTACAACTTTTACAAGTCCTACTGGGTTTTCTAAAGTATTTAGATCTGGGGACAAATATGACCATCAGTCAGTGTTAGTTTTGTGTCTGGTGAAGCGTTTCTGTATTGATTTTGTTACATGTTTTGGTTTATCATCCTGCTATAAGATCAGAGGATGACCGATAATCAGTTTTCTGTTCCATCATTTAAAAAATGTCAGGATGTTATGCTTTTACAACAACACTTCTGGAATAAAAACACAGGCCCACAGCACCACAGCTCCTCCACCGTGCTTACCAGTGGGCATGAGAAGCTTTTCCACATATTCATCCTTTGTTTTATGAGAGTTTGATGCTGGAAAGTTCACTCCTTATTTTATAAGACCAAACCAGATGATTCCAGTTAAAGTCCAAGTGGAGTTTAGCAAAGTCCAATTGTTTGTTTGTGATGGTAGACCAGAAAATCCTGTATTTTCTTTAAATCATAGTAGCATCACTATTGATGATGCTAAAGTTCCCGGGGCTTTTGGAAGATAAGACAGCCCCACAGCATCGCAGAGCCTCCTCTTTACTTAAAAGTGGGAATTTGAGGTGTTTTCTTTCACATCAGATCCATGTAATATATGTTTTCTTTTTATGAAGAGCTTAGTTTCACCATGACTTTAATTTCATTTCATTCCATTTTGTGTTCGATTTAAGGGACAAATGTCCAGAATCAATAGATAACAAACACTAAAACATTTGTAGCCTAAGCTAATTAGCATTGTCAGTCCACAGATGGGTTTCTAAATACAACCAAACAAATGATATATTTTAAAAGTTTAAAATAGAAACAGAAAACAATAACCACAGATTCCAAATGGCAACAAAATTAGTCTATTTAACATCCTCATACAATTTATGACAAGGCACATACTTAGAATAGTGATAGTGAGAGAACCTGTTAACCTCACTGAATAAATGCAGTCATGTTGAAGATATATATACATTTTTATTAGTGTGAGATTGCACAGTTGTGTTGAGTTTTTTTTTTTTTTTTTACACATCTTTACAAGAAATAGCAAAAAGGTAAACAAGGCATCCAGGAAACAGCAGGAGAAATCGGGAGGAAGGTGGGATTAATTCATTGTGTCGTTGAGTTTTGGTACCAAAAAGGAAAACAGCAACTGGGAGTCAGGATGAATCATGGGAAAGCCGTTTCAGACCCCACAGGGGGGTTTCATACTTGGTTTTGCAAGAATTATTTCCTGCAGTGAGATCCAGGGTTTCGGCATTGCTGCTCTTTAACATTAATGATCGATTTTGACAGATTTTCTATCCGTATTGTTCGATCCTAAAACACCAAATGTCCAATTTTTTTTTTCTTTTTAAACACAAGCTTAAAAAATGTAATTTGTGTGTTGCCGCATATTTGCACATTATCATCCCGTTTCCAGCTGGATTATTCTTAGCTATCCCTTCAGGGGGATTCACAACCCCAAATGTGTCCCACAGATTTCTTCAACTTTACCTCAGATAAGCATTGAAATCTTTGGATGTTTATGTTATATTAAAGTTCATGTCAGTTTAGCAGAGGAAACCTGATGTAAGCATGGCAAAGAGAATCAAACAGAGCTGTTAGGACAAAATTAAATATTGTTACCCACCTCCATGCTTCCTAATCTAAAGTCACATATTTGTGAATCTGCATCCTTGTTTGTCATGTAACTAGAAAACACATTATATTGCTTATTAAAATATAAAATAACATTAATTTGTCTTGTTTCAGATCCTCACGACATGGTGAGTTTACTTATTCTACTAAACAGCAACATTCACCTGAGTTAGAGTTAAACATACAATATTTAAGATCTAATAAGTTTCTGATTTTGCATTTGTGTTTGTTTTGCAGGAGCCTGGAATGTCACCAGGTCAGTTTTCTCTTATCTTTGACCTGAAGTCTGATTTTTCTGAAAACTGTATTGCTTGGTGTCGCTGCACAGCTCTCTGCTGCCATCTTCTGGTTTATTTCAGGTTGAACCTGATGAGCTCTTCAGCATGAGAGCATTGATTGAACCAAATATTATGAGTTTAATCAGAACTGGTCCAAAATTTTAGAAGGCCTTAAAGAGAATTTAATTTGAGAGACCTTTGGTCATTTAAAAAAGATTTCTTACACACAGAGTTAGTAAAAACTAACCTGTGGTTCAGAAAGAACTCATGAATGTTCTATTTCAGCTGTTATATAATCTGGATTAGGGGTGTCAAAACCTAAAACATGGCCCACATTTTGGGCAAAACGCTATTGTTTGTTTATAAAAATAAAATATCAGTGTTATGACTTTATTTTTTTCTTCTTCATTTAACCTGAATAAAAATACTCCAGTGAGAGTCATATCAAAAAGTAAAACTGTTACATTTTTCTACAAAAACAAAAAAAGTTGAGTGGAAGGAAAAAGTGTGGTTTTGTACATGAGGAAAAGCAAATGTTCTTATTTCAGTAGATCTTTTTAAAAAGTATGTTATATATAGTCATTTCATTTTATTAATGTTAATTGTGACAGTTTAGGGCTAATGTAATAGTAGCTTCAATTCATGAATCCTCCAAATTAAAGATCAAGAAAAAGAACAAGCCAAAATATTTTGTATCAGTAAAGTTCTGCAACCAAATATTACTTAAATTGTGATTACAGTGTGTACTTTAGACAATTCCTGCAGTACTTTGACTCATAAATGCTAATTTAACTCTTCCCTTCCTTTGTCTTTAATGGAACTGTTGCTTTCTGTTCTTTCTCCAAACTGTTTCTAGGTCCAAAGATGGTGGCTGTGAGGAACTACCACGGCACACCGACACCTCCAGGGAAGACGCCTCTCTGCTTCCAAACAGGAGACTTCATCGAGCTGCTAAAGGGGGATCCAGATACCCCGTGGTGGGAGGTACAGCTGCCAAAAAACAGAGTATTTACTGAACAAAAACTAAATTAGGTACACTGTTACCACTTTTAGAGGCTTGAAGGAAGATTAAAATTATAAAACACACTTGATAAATAGCCTTTTCTTCTTTGATTTCCAATTTTGACTTCAAATGATTCACTTCCTGCTAAAGAGCCCCCCCTGGTGGTTGAAGAAAAATCCACAGAAAAGCCTCATGGTTCAAAACATGGGAAAAAGTAGCGGCTTAAAGTCAGAAAAATACGGTTTATGTAGAGTTCTAACAGTTTTCTAGTCTGCATCAAATCTGTAGGAAAGAAAAATCTGCAGTTTGATTAAAATAAAAAAACTAAATCTTCAAAAAGGTTCATATCTGCTCTGGTAAAAAAACAAAACAACAACAAACAAACAAAAAATCCAGAAGTCAAATCAGAAAAAAATCAGAGGTAGAAAATAAAACATGATTGAAATTGAAGGCTTTTTTGACACAAAAGTTGAATTATCCGTCCATTTATTTAGTTAGACAACCATTTTTGTTTCAGTGGCTTCGTAAGCGCCATCTCATATTTAGTAAACAGCCTTTATCTCATGTTTCTAAGACATCTTGGATCAGTACACCAATTTATTTCCGGTCTTATCCAAGAAGAGACCCCATCACATGCATGTTTTAACTTTTTATTTTCCAGTGGTACTTTCTGCTTTAGATACACTACAGCAGGTTGCAGATAGTTTAAACTCATTGTATGATTTAGTCACTAGAGGCACAGACTGACATCTCTTACTACTTAAGATGTTAATTAATGACACTAATTAGCACTTTTAATTTATTTTCTTTCACATACAGGCATGTTTTAACACAAAGACATCGGTAATGATGTCATTAATCTCTTAGGCATTTCAAAACAAACATCAATGCGGGTTTGTTTTGCATAAACTTTGAGTTGACTATGAACATTTCTGTATATTAATGCTTTGTAGGGTGAAATAATAGGTGCACTGTCTGAAATCTAAAGCTTGGCCAGAACTGGGTCATCAACTGGACAACGGACACAAACACAGCAGCAAATTTATGTATGAATGGCTGGAAAACAATAATCAAAATCCAGACTTCAATCTGATCATCATATCTTAATGGGACATTAAGCAAGCGAATGACAGAAAACACCAAAACTTATTGATGCAAAAGCAGTTCTACCAGCTTTTGAGTCTTTTTTCCCACCTTTTACAAAAAGAGCACCGTTGATCCTGTGTTGAAAAGCAGACAGAGCTTTACTGCCAAAGCTGATTAACACGTTTAATTAATTGCTAGGCCTTGATATTTCTGTGAGGAGTCAGCTGAGACTCGTGGAAGTCATTAATTTCAGGATGGCTGGAAAGCCTTTTAGAAACTGTTATTTTTACACTTCTGTCGATAATGCTAGAAATATTAACACATAAACTTGCAATTTACTTTATGTTCCTTCTTTTTTATTTGTGTTTTACATTTGAAAATAAAAGGAGCATCTCTGCTGATTGAATTGTCTTATTAAAACCTGCAGACCTGGAGGGGATTTCTTTTTTATAAATAATTCTTTTACATGATAGGTGATGTCGCTGCAGGGTCTCTCATTGTCTCAGCGGTATAATCGATTTTTATCCACTAATGTCGGGGCCCTGCTTTTCAAAGAGCGACTTGGGGCGACTTTGTGATGCCTTGAATTTATCTTGGCTATTAAAGTTGGTTATCCCTCAACAGAACGCTGGTTTTAATCTCTCTGCGTGAAGTCGGAGGGCTGCTGCGGCTCCCAATCGATCGCCGCAGGCAGGAAACGGTGAAGGCACTCTAGCTTCTGTCTGACGCTGATGAGCAATCTTGATGGATTCGTTGCCTTTTTAGCGAGTGCCTCACCTCCCATCAGAATCCAATCTGATGTAGTGGATGTAGCATCTCTCAAACTGGTTTATTGGCTTAGTTTTAGGTTATTGTATAAGGAAAGCAAAACACTCAGGGTGAAAGCTTTTGCTTTATTTAAACCTGTTGCCAGCATTAACGTATGATGCTGCCACTAGGGGGCAGCAAAGATTCACATCTTATGCACATGCAGTTGTATGAAAGTTTTATAAACTCATTATATAATTCAGGATATTTAACCCCTTGTTCTTGAAACTGGTTGGCTTTCTTCCATAAAATCTTTTTTCTTTTTTTTTTTTTAAAAAGGATAAAATTTTTCATTATATTATATTTTTTTAACATTTTATTTCTGTCTTGCAGGGGAAGCTGATACAAACACAAAAGATTGGTTTCTTTCCCAGTTCATGTGTAAAACCTTACTTAGACCCAAAGGTAGGTTTTTACTCTAAAGCGACCGTTTCACTGCCTGTGCAACATAAATTGGAAGCATATTCAGCAGAAATTCAAGATCATTCAGGCAAAATGTCCAGAAAATGCAGCACAAAAAGCTTTTGTTCAATATAATCCATTTTATAATCTTACAACCACCAATTTAAAGGTATTTCATGATACATCAACTTGTTAACACAAAGTTAAGGCATAATTTTTAAGTGGAAAGAAAATGTTTAACAGAAGAAACATTGCATTTGAAGTCATTTAATCTAATAACCCCAACTAAAATTGTCTGCATAGAATTGCCTTTTCATACGAACGCTTATTCTTAACACACCATCCCTATGTTGATGCTTGGTGGTGGCAGCATTATGCTTTGGAAATGCTTTTCTTCAGCAACTGTAGGGATATGGCTAAATACTGGGCAATCCTGGGAAAAGAAAACCTTAAAAGCATCATAAAAAACTTGAAATTCAGCAGAGAAACCCTAAACATAAACCCAAACAAGTAGAGAGGTTTATTTTGAGATAAAAATTTGTTCTAAATATTAATAATACAAGGAGGTTGAAAGTAACGCGCAACCAAAACTTTTCACATTTTATTCATTTTGTTGCCGTTAGAGCAGGGGTGTCAAACTCCAGTCCTCAAGGGCCGCTGTCCTGCAACTTTTAGATGTGGCTCTGCTGCACCACCTGAATAGAATAATTAGGTCATTAGAAAGGCTCTGGAGAACTGATCTACACAAGAAGGAGGTAATTCAGCCATTTCATTCCAGTGTTTTGTAGCTGTGGCACATCTAAAAACTGCAGGACAATGGCCCTTGAGGACTGGAGTTTGGCACCTGAGAATAAACTAAAGTCTGTGTAATGCGTTCAAACAAACACATCTTTAGGTGTTGATAGTTTCTCTGAATTATGAACTTGATCAACTTTATTTGATCAGCCAAGACTGTGGCTGTATGGTAGACTAGTCATCTTGTGATCGGAAGGTTGTAAGTTCGATTCCAGCTTCCTCCTGCCACATGTCGATGTGCCTCTGGGCAAGGCACTTAACCCCAAATTGCCTACCGATC